>JAXBDA010000903.1:7301-67218 GCA_036023075.1 Gaultheria prostrata
CTGATGTTTCATCTCATTGGCATAATTGCTGTGATAGGTTATCTATTTTCGCCAAAAGAGAGTCGAAATAAAGTAACGGATCTCGTTGTCATGATTGGCCTGCTATATTATATTACTCCCTCCGTCCAATATTATGAACTAGACACTGATGTTTCATCTCATTGGCATAATTGCTGTGATAGGTTATCTATTTTCGCCAAAAGAGAGTCGAAATAAAGTAACGGATCTCGTTGTCATGATTGGCCTGCTATATTATATTACTCCCTCCGTCCCTTTTTAAATGTGTACAATGGGAATACGTGCATTTTCAAACCCCTAAAAAATGTATTTTTCTATACAATTTTATGTCTTTCTTTACACCAAATTAAAGTGCTCAAAGAGTACTTTAATTTGGTGCAAAAAAATTTCAAAAATTTTGAGTAGAAATACATTTTTTTACGTCCTAAAAAATACACGTTTCCCAAAGCACACATTTAAAAAGGGACAGAGGGAGTATTATTCTATGGTATATTCTAGGATTTATAGCTGAACATCATTACTAGTGGAGTCCGCAGTTTCCACCGCCATGATGCAGTAGATTTAAGGGTAGTAATGTCATTTCCAGTCCTTGTGCTAGTGGGTCTATAAATAGGTGTCTAGAGTCCTCCTTGGGTAGTTTTTGATATATTGATTATGGAATATTGAGAGTTTTAGCTCCTAGTATCCCATTTTGGTATCCTCTCTCTTTTAATGAAAGCTATCCCTGATTTGGTTTGTACCACTCCATCACAGAATTTCCGATCTTAGTAGATTTTTCAACTCTCTAGTACTGACTCAAAGGCATATATGTCAACATATCACGAAACTCCCAGAGATCATAAGCTTGCTAAGCCTATTTTGTCAAAAGACCATATGAAAGTGGGTACCATCAAGCGTCAAAAAAATATCAATTTCACATGACAAAAAAAAAAATTCCATTTCCAGGAGACCAGACATGACATAAGGCTGCTTAGGTCCAAAACCTCACGTCCTCATACAACTCATTGAAACCTTGACACTTTTTACTTCACCAACTAACAAGAAGGCAGTTACTGGATAGCATCTCATCCCAGCAACAAAGAAACAAAAAAAAACAAATCATTCGAGAAAGGATCAACGACGAATGGGAAAATCAAATAGTAATAACTAGCACATTTGATTGATCACAAGTAAATCTAATCATCATTAAAGTACATAACAACATGGTTAATATTTGTGCCAATAATCAATTCTACGACTCTCGCCTTGGCATACAGACCAAATTTTTTACAGAAGCGGACTTACCAAGGAGTAACACAAGATAAAAGTAGAACACAGCAATCTTGTGTCATATCATACGTTGCTTTGTTTGTAAAACTTGGTGTCCAGGACTTGCTTACCGCACATTGCACAAACACCTGCACAACACGAAGTACGTCAGATAATTCCACAAAAGCAACTCATATTGAAAAAACAGCCAATAGATTGTTTGAAAATCAGCTCAAAATCTGAAATTACTACCTTTAGAGTAAGCACAGGTGTGACAGTACTTGCCATCTTGGTGTACTTGCTGCTTGCAGATGATGCACTTGGTAGTTCCATATGGAGTCCATCTGCAAAGCAATCAATTTCTGAATCAGTGCAGTTCAACGTATGGAAAAGAAAGTTGTGCATGTCAAGCCATAATGCATTAACGCATAGTTGAAACATATGGAGCGCCGACACATCTAAGTAGTAGCCATATCCATGCCGGACATGCCTGAGACAGCGACAAGCCGGGAACATGTGGGGATATGTACAGGACACTTAAACCCACCTACCCAGTTATTCATAATAAATATTAACAGGGGAGGTCTCGGACAAACCAAGGTCACGTGTGTCTCACTCTCAAGTGAGACGCGTATGGGAACATGGCTTGGTGTCACTTCATAATGTAAAACACTTATTTCAAGGGTTAAAATTTATAGCAAACGTGTAACTTATGCCTCGTAGATTGTCATTTTACGGATCATATTTTTTTAATAACGGACAAGGATTGTTTCTTTCATTTTTTTTGCTAAACCATGTATCGATTTCCAATAGTTTTTGAGTGTTTGCGGATCCAATATTCTAAGTAATTAAAATTTCAAAATATAAAGTATATGCATGTTATATTTCTACCATGTCCCCCGCCGTGTCTGAGTTTCCATCAATTAAGAATTATCATACCATGTCAGTACTGAATCCATTTCCATACTGCTCAACTGGAAACACATTAAGTCGTACAAATATGAGTAAGTTTTCATAGGTAACAATAACTACATGCATCTAAAGTAGTCCAAGGTTAGTTGTCATTAACTAAGGCCCATGTGCCGTAAATCCGCTACAGACCTGACTTTTGGCCTCTTTTTGGCACCAAGTGGTTGTCCACAATTTCAAACCCCAAAACTCGAAGGCCAAGGCCAACAAACTGACAAGTCCTAACCTCTAAACTGTTGGGAAGGAATCAGATTCTGAATCAATGAAATACACTCTAAGAAAAGCAGAGTCCGTGTATGTGGAGAGATATCAGACAAGGCATTATCAAATAATATAATTGGACAAAAGACGCGGATGCAGTCACCGAAATCAAAGAAAATTTCCCTATGTAACACCAATAAATCACACGCCTATAAAATGTAGGCCCAATCACATATCCTTACTTACGGAGGTGTCTGAGGGGTAAAGTGGGCCCAACCCCTAACCTTCAAGATTGTTGGCCCAAACTCAATGACCCCAGGTCTAAACTCACAAAATCAAGGTTAATAGCCCGAATATTAACCATTACACTAGTCACGTCGCCCCTAGTAATCCATAACCATTCCTGTTTTCCCTAGTATTGGATGCGGTGAGACACATATGACATACCAATAAACATCCCCTTTTGAAGAAGTAAGGCATGCTGTCCAGAAAACTTTCCAGGTCAGTAACCTTATGCATAAAGTCTAATAGTTAGACAAAATTACTTCACTAAAATGAGATAGACAAAATTATTCTAAAAAGCTATCTGAAACTTGTTGAGCCGGTGTGAGAAAACTCCCGCTTACTGGTACTACTAAAAGGAAGGCCAAGTGGGTCTTCTCCGTGGCACTCTATCTCTACTAACGGCATATTAACCTTTGGTCAACAGATTGACATGAAAAAAAAGATAATGTAAGGTAGATAGGGGAGTGTCCGAGGGATGATCTCAAGCAACCCAATTAGGTAGTATATGCTCATAATGATCGCAATAATAGCCCAATCCTTCCAAAAGAACTCACCTTAGGTAATAGTTTTTATGATCTGTTACTGAACTTGTAAAAAAAAGGAAAAACTTTTTTTTATGATCTGTTACCAATATTTTGTCCAATCAAGAAAAAGGGAAAACTTCTAATAACAGTGGTCACAGGTGGTACCAGCTAATGGGGGTAAATTTCTGATATATCCCTTCGACTTTCGTGAAAATTCAACTTTAGTCCTTCTGGTTCCAATTTGGTGAGCGAGTGAATACCTAGGCTCGAGCACACGACGTGGCATATGACATCACAAGAAGAGTGCCCACCACCACTGAATTCAGAGCTCTGGTATTCTGGTTTCAATTTGGACCTTCTGGTTCCAATTTGGTGAGCGAGTGAATACCTAGCCTCGAACTCACGACATGGCATATGACATCACAAGAAGAGTGCCACCACCACTGAATTCAGAGCTCTGGAATTCTGGTTTCAATTTGGACAATCCTAACCTTGGATTTTATATTATGTTTCAATGTCAATCCTTGGTTACCTTCCGTCTAATTTTTGGACGGAAATCAGCCATGTGCCCATCACGTGAGCAAATAGGAGGGGTATATTTGGTTATTCCCTCTTTCCCCTCTTATCTGAGGAAAACAGTCATGGCCGCCTCTTCTAATTCATCAATCTCAGAAGCATATCAAGAACAAGATGCATTTGAGTTAGGTAAACAAAGATCCCCAAAAACCTTATGCATTCTAGTACTTTGATTGCTTCTCTGGAAATCTTTTGGCGTGATTCCTCATGTGCCCAAACAGAACTTTCATTGAACCAAACCCTTTGCCACATTGTTTGCACACACTTTCTTTTTCTTTAAAGTGACATCTAATATGACCAGAGAGAGCTCTCATCGATTGAAATTGTGGTTAAATGACCCGTAATGTGACCTCCCAATGAATACCCACTAAAGCAACTCTTGCTAAAAATCAAGCACACGAACTTCTGTTCTTGATCTTCCAACATTGATTGATCATGAAACAAAACGAGATGTACCAAGAAAAAGAACCCAAATCAGAAAACCCAAACGAATCTCGATAAGTATTTCGCACAAAAATGGTAACGAAACAGGGGAATCAAATGTTTGGTTAGAGCAAGTTCAGTGTAATAGGTAGTTCAAGTGGTAAGAGAATAACCCAATAAGTATTTCGGACAGCGTAATAGGTAGTTCAAGCATAGTTGTCAAAATCGTACGATTCGCGATTCGAATCGTACGATTCGGGGTATAATTGATTCGAACCGATACTGAGAATCGCAAATGGTGTGGAATCGTGGACAGAATCGACGAATCGAGACAAGAATCGCTGAATCGCATGCCGAATCGCATGAATCGTACGATTCATAAAAATTGAAAATTTCGTGTTTTTTCACACCGAAAATGAAATTAACTGAAAATTTCAGGGTTTTTTTCGCTTATTCTGTTGTACGAAGGGTCGAAACCCTTGGAGAAAGTATGTAATACAATTAATTTTGGTTTTCAACAGTCATCAACCAAAAATTTTAGGGTTTTACTTACTGGGTTCCATAGAACAGAGGTTCACCATACGAACAGAGCTTCATCGTCAACTCGGAAGAGTTAACAGAGCTTTGATCATCGATTAGAAGAGAGCTTTGATGTCGAACTGAAGAGCCTCCAAAAATCTTCTCCACCGACTAACTTTAGGTGTTATCGATTAAGAAGAGTAAAGAGGTATGAGCTTTATTAGGTCCACTACAAGTCTTTTATTCTTATTATATTCTAAGTCCTATACAGGTAATGAGCTTTATTAGGTCCACTCAACCATTTATTCTTATTATATGCTATAAGTCCTATACACAAGTAATGAGCTTTATTAGACCACAAGATCCTATATTTATTTTTATTGATTTCAACTTGAAATCTACATTTTTATGCATTTTTTAAAAACATGACCGAATCGGACCGATTCACGATTCGATTCGATTCACGATTCGCAACCGGGCCTTTTCGATTCACGATTTGACAACTATGAGTTCAAGTGGTAAGAGAATAACCCAATAAGGATTTCAGACTCTACAATTGATAAAGAAAGGAAACGCAATGATGAACCAAGAGCAGGAAGCCTTTTTTTGATCTGCAGATAAGAACAAACCAAAGGAAATCTAAATTTTCAAGGAAAATGCTGAAGTTATGTATGGCAAAGAAACAGGGGAGAATTGATGAAGAGGTCCGATTAGAAAAACCCCAGTTTATTAGTTGGTGAAAATGTGATTAGAGTAACGTCCATAGTTTTGTTTTTGTTCCAATGGAGTAGGTCAAGACAGGGAATGAGAAGAAAGAGGGGAAAGAGGGAATGACTATATATACCCCTCATAGTTGCCAACGTGATGGGACATGGCTGTTTTCCGACCAAAAAATAAACAGAAGGTAACAGAGGGTTGACATTGAAAAGTAATACAAAATCCAATGTTAGGATTGTTCTAATTGGAACTAGAAGGACTAAAGTGGAATTTTCACCAAAGTCAAAAGGGATCTATCAGAAATTTAGAGGAAAAAAGTATCTTGTAGTATCTACATGCTATGACGATACAACAATTACCCAATTTAGACAGTCAAAACAGAAGCACGGTACACCATGAGCAAAAACGCATCAATCATCAAACTAAAAACAAGTATTCTGCAAATTATCCAGAATGAAAGAATGCTACTTAGGACACTAATGCCTGTAACAATATACAAAGGGCGTAGCGGCACTGCAACGCACACACATGGGGTTAATTGACCAAGTGACTTTAAAATCATCCTTTTTGACCGGTTTCACTATTTTGAACCCACTAAAACACTTAATTTGGCTGAGTTCTATGGCCATTAACTGAGCATTACATGATGCTTCATTCCCACTATCCAAAAATCTTGACAATGTGTACTTCCATTAAATTATTTTTCTACAGAAAATAAATCAGAGACGGCTTTTTTTTATATTTGCTTTGAAAAAACTAGGGTTCAGACAGATGGGGCTAACAAGTTTGGAGTAGCTCTTGCATACAACCATGATTATTGCAAAGCATAGCTAAACTTCTAGTAGTCAAGAAAACAATGAATTGACAATGGGAGAGAGAGAGAGAGAGAGAGAGAGGGTTTAGTATAATATAATTCCTCTGGACAACGTGCGTAAGAAATAACTTAATTGACAATGGGAAAGTGATTAGCTCTGTTGCGAACCAAAGTCCATGTTATCTTTGGAAAATCTCAGCTAGGTCCTTGGGGATGCCACTCATTAGTTTGTTGCAATTTGTTGTAGGCTTTCTTTGTACAGTGTTTTGTATGGTGGGTTTATCCGTTTGTTCTTTGGTTGGTTTGTTATAAAATGTAGCACTTACCAAAAAAAAAAAAAAGAAATAACTTAATTTTGGTTGGATAAAAAAACTAGGGTATAGTTAGATAGGGCTAGAACGAGCTCAAATTGGAGTAGTTTCTTGAATAGTAGCTCAATTGAACAAAACAAAACATTGCAAACCGCAACTAAACTTCTATTAGTCAAGAAAATCAATGAATAAGGGACCTGTTTTTCAATGGAATATGGGGTTTAGTCAGATGGGGCTAACGAGTTTAAAATAGAGTAGCTTGTTGGATACAATCTTGATTGAACAAAACGTAGAATAAAAAAAACACAGCTAAACTTCCATTAGACAAGAAAACCCTTGAATTGACAATGGAAAAGTGATTTGAGAGAGAGAACTAGGGTTTAGTTAGATGAGGCTGTAACGAGTTCAAATTGGAGAAGTTTCTCGCATACTACCTCAATTGAACAGAAAATAACATTGCAGACCGCAAGTAAACTTTTGTTTGTCAAACCGCCTAAGATATCACTAAGCTATTTTGAACCCACTAAAACACTTAAACACTTAATTTGTACCCACTAAAACACTTAACTTGTCTGGGTCCCATGGCCCTTAACTTGAGCATTACAGGATTCTTCATTTCCACTATCCAAAAATCTTGACAACCCATACAAAATTGTATATCCATCACACTATTTTTCTACAAAATATAGGTCAGAGATGGCTTTTAAGAATTAGTTTTGAAAAACTAGGGTTTAGACAGATGGGGCTAAAAAGTTTCAATTGGAGTAGCTTCTTGCATGCAACCTTGATTGAGCGAAAATTAAAATTGCTAAGCGTAGCTAAACTTCTACTAGTTAAGAAAGCAATGAATTGAAAATGGGAAAGTGGTAACTTTATTTTGGACAACGAGCGTACAATGTAATTCCTCTGGACAAAGTGCGTAAGAAATAACTTAATTTTGCTTGTATGAAAAAACTAGGGTTTAGTAAGATAGGGTTACAACCAGTCCAAATTAGAGTAGTTTCTTGCATACTAGCTCAATTGAACGAAACATAACATTGCAAACCACAACTAAGCTTCTATTAGTCAAGAATTGAATAGGGGACCTGTTTTTCAATGGAATATGGGGTTTAATCAGATAGGGCTAACGAGTTTAAAATAGAGTAGCTTGTTGGATACAACCTTGATTGAACAAAAAGTAGAATCGAAAAACACAGCTAAAGTTCTATTAGCCAAGAAAACCCTTGAATTGACAATGGAAAAGTGATTTGAGAGAGAACTAGGGTTTAGTTAGATGGGGCTATAACGAGTTCAAGTTGGAGAAGTTTCTTGCATACTACCTCAATTGAACAGAAACATAACATTGCAAACCGCAACTAAACTTCTGTTTGTCAAGAAAATCAATGAATTGACAATGGAGAAGTGATTTTAGAGAGAGAAAGTAATAGGGTACCTGTTTTTCTTGGAGAGGAGCTTGTTCTCGTTGATCTTACGCCCACCGCCTTCTGTGGTGTTGCTGGCCCCTTCCTTCCACTTGTCGGGCACAATCACCTTCCCCAACTTCTTCTCACCTACAACAAATCATCCCAAATTAATCAGTAATATAAAGTACATGACTGCGTGTATACATACAAAACTGATATACATCAACATCTACGCGTTAGATTCATAGGAAGGGAGGAGGATGAGGAACCTACACTTTTCACACACCATTACTCTAACAATGATACAATCCTCTCTCTCTCTCTCTCTCTCTCTCTCTCTGCGTTTGCGATTCTTCTTCTTTGATCGAATAACTGTTCAGACTTTTTTTGACTCGGAAGGGATTCCCCGTAAAAACGACAAATTCACAAAAGAAGGGTGAATCTCAATTTTATACCCTAGAACCATTCAGAAAATTTCATTTGCCCCCCTAACCTTTCACCCAAATGTCCCATAAGCACATATACTTCCTTTTATTTCAATAAAACACCTGAACTTACAAAACCTCCAGAAATAAGCCCCCGCCATCTACATCCGTCAAAAATTTAACGGAAACTGTTAAACTCTCTCTGTTTCAGTCTGATTTCTCTCTTTTTGGCATAAGAAGATGGGGGAAAAAAGAGAAGGAGATGAGGGAAAGAGGAATAAGAGAGGAGAAGGAGATGAGAAAAAGAAGAGTCATGGCCGAAAAAAATAGAAAGCTTAAAAAACAACCATGGCCGCTGGTTGTCATCACCATCTGCGTCTCTCTTTCTTCCTCTTCTCTCTCTCATTCCCTCTCTCTTGGCATCCCTTCATTTGTTTTACTTCAAGACGGAAAAAATAAAATTAGAAAGCTTGTAGCGATAGCCATGGCCGCCACCATGAGCACCGCTGTCGGCACCACTCACCTTTCTCTTCTCATTTTCTCTTTTATCTCTCCTCTTTTATCTCTTATTCCTCTTTCCTTTGTCTCCGTCTCTTTTTCCCCATCTTCTTCTTCTGAGAGAGAGAGAGAGAGAGAGAGAGAGTTATGGGTTTTCTTTAGGGTGAGAGTTTTCGGTGTTTGTGAGTGCATCTGTGTGAGTATGTATATATTAGACCGAGACTTAGAGATTAACAGTTATCGTTAGGAATTAGATGAATTTAGATGGCAAGGGCCTATTTTTTGGGGTTTTGTAAATTTGGTGTTTAGTTGATATAAAATGATGTATAGGTGCTTATGAGACATTTGCATGAAAGCTCAGGGGGTGAAATAAAAATTTTCAAACCATTCAAATATTGTTTATCTCATCCCTCAACTATCGATGTAATGAATTTCGCACCCAATTATCTGATTAAAACTTAGGCGAAATGACCAAAACATGGTTTTTAAAAGTATTAATTCCGATTTCATGCATGGTTTTTTGGAAATGACCAAAAACATGACAAGGAAAAAAATAATTCCACATACATGGTACCGGCAAATTACAGGTCAAAAATACCCTTCTAATTTTTGAAGCCCTAACACACAAACCCCCTTCCCATTGTTCCTGGAAATATTAGCTACCCAGAGTTGCACCGTGCATGCAACAACATTGCCCTGTCAATGAAAACTCTTGCACTTTGCAATAAAAGAATTCCACCGTGAGTGCAACAACATTGCACTGTAAATGAAAATCATTGCACCTTGCATTGAAAAACTTGCACCAACGTTAGTCTAACTTGCCTTGCCAGTGTGAGATCAAATCAAATCTTTTTGGACGAACAATCTCACAACTGCACCGTGCATGCAACAACATTGCACAATAAATGAAAAACTCTTGCACTTCGGCTGAAAAATATTGCACCATGTATGGAACTACATTGCACTCAAGGGAGTACAACTGGGTTCAGTTTGTGATATCTAAATCATATTTCTTCTTTTGAAAAATGAAAAGAGTGCTCTTTTTTTCCTCTCGATTAGCTCAAACTCATTATACTTAGGTTATGTCAACTTGTCTTCCCATTTTTTTGATCAAATCAAACTGTTTGGACAGACCTTTGAAACATTGCACTGTAACTGAATTAGGTTTGCACCTTGTATGAACCAACATTGCACCTTATCTCAAAATCATTGCACGTAGGGTTTTGCATGATTTGGGGAAACAAATATACTCAAGGATATTTTGGGCAGAGCAATAATAAAATGCCATGTATGTGGAATTATTTTTCTCCGTGTCATGTATTGGTCATTTCTAAAACCATGACCATGAAATAGTCATTTTTTGTCCCCCTTGCCATGTTTTTGTCATTTGCCCTAAAACTTATTGAGTTCAAACTTTTTTCTTTCTGGCCAGACAACAAGGGAGGGCTTGGAGGAAACTAGCATAGCGACCTCCGGTCAATTAGTGAACCCCCACGACCTGGAGTATTCAGACTTAAGCCATAGCTGACTTGGTCGGGATGAAATATTGATCTATCACCCCATTGTCGGCTTTAAGTTTAAAAAGTTTGAGTTAAAGTAGAGCCATTCTCCCCACCATCTGGTCCTAAGTGTCAAACTCAAGACAGGTGGGAGAGGAATAAACTTATGTTAGCTACTCCACCAATTAAAATACCACTTCGGTGGTTATTGAGTTTAATTGACAATATAATTAACTGTTGCATATGACGAGCATGAGACTTTAGCTCCTCAAATTTGAGGGCTAAAGATTAGAGTAACACATTACATATATGAAAAAATTATTGCAATGAGGATATGGTGAACGAGTTTACGCTCATACAAGAGGTTCTTGAAATTGGATGCCAATATTTTCATCATGGCACAGTTTCTACCCATGATTCGAACCGATGTCGATTGTACTTGCATAGTTTTAAATTCGATGGTTGGAGGAATTATGTTGAATTGAAAGTTGAGAGACAAAGTAAACAAGATATGGATTGTGGGATAAAAGTGAAACCAAACCATTGTATAAACCCCCCCAAGCCCCAACAATAATAGTAGTAGTTGCATTTTGCATTCAATCCAAATGAAGTTTTCTCTACGCTTGTGAAATCTTTTTTCGAGAATAGAGGGAAAATTTTATTAATCACTGCGCAATGCCGATACAGTAGACCTAAATGATGTCACCGATCACAACGCAGGGAGACCTGCAAGATTTCACTACGCTTGTGAAATCTTGAATTCTGTTTATTAGTACGACTTCAACTCTTTACGAAAAGAGAAAAGACTGAAAATGATTTTAGTCCTTTTTTTTTTTTGAACTGCAATGATTTTAGTCCTTCTTATCTGATTTTTTGTCTGAACTCAAGTTAGAAGTTAGAACCCTTCTTCTCAAGTATGAACCGTTCTCTTGTGTAATAGACTAGGCCTCACATTAAAATCCATAATTGCAAAAAGAACTCTTACTTCCCAAAGATTAGAACCCTTCTTCGATCGATCGTATTGTTGTTTGGTAGAACCTTGTCATAATTCACTTTAATTCAGATCGCAAACAATTGCCATTTGTGCGTACCTTTGAAAATGTTTCACGCACCGGCAAGGCTGGTCTTGAGCTGGTCTTAAGCTTCCGAATTTTGACCCAAAATTAGGGCCCGAATAGGTAGATCCAGATATATAATATATATTTATTTCTATCGCTTATACAATCAATGAGTCTGTTAGTCCAATGAAAAATCTTAGTTTTTTTTTATATCCAATAGGTATACGGTTCAATTCCTATGACCTCTCTTTTCCTTCTCCTTAAGAATATTTTTTTCCTCAAACTCACAGTTCCAAAAGGATATTTTTTTGATTGGTGCAAAAAATAATATGACCAAATACTAGTTTTAATTGAAACAAAGAAACGAATCATGGAAAAACACAAAATATGGAACCACTAACTATCATTTTGAGGTTAGTTTTATTTTGATCTTTTTAAAAAGAAAATTAGGGCCCCAGTTCTACGAGTTTGTCTTAGGCCCCGAGAACCAACATTAAATTTGTAGTTGATAAAATGCCACGTGATGATTATTCGAATAATCCAATACAAAAATTAGCCCAATATAGGCAGCATGTACTAAATAATTCAGTACAAGTTTCAAACACAATAGACAACTGAAAATCAAACTCTATATGAAAATCATTCTATCTTGATCATCAACTGTATGAATCGATCGAACACTCCTCCGGCAACATAGGGTACCTTTTTGTATCCTGGCAGTAGTCATAGTTAACAAAGTTCCTCTGAACCCAAGCATAGTCCAACAACTGCTTCGCCGAGAGCTGCCAAGCATTATATTGATCCCACCAGTACCTTGTGGTGTTGGAAAGGCAAGCAGGAGACGGGTCTACCCACTGGCAAGCGCTGACATTGAAACCCATGTAGGAGGACATGAACGGGGCGTAGGCCCAGTTTGTATGGACGAGGCCTCCTCTAGTGGCCCACGAGTCTGCGTTCCAGATGCTCGAGAAGAGGTACATGGGTTTCGTGTTGGGGAAGAAGTTGTTGGTGTAGTTAGCGTTCTTGTACACCCTTATTGGAACATCATCGACAAAGAACCTGTTTGAATTCGCAAAGTGAGTCGATGGAAGATTTGAAAACAAAACCAAAAAATCCCTTTTTTTCTCTGATTGTAGCATATACTGACATAGCATTTGCTCGGATAGAGACAAGGTTGGCTCGTAAGTAAGCTCACCAAAAGTGCTCCACAAGCACGATCGAAGACCGAATAAGATGCATCAATAATGTTTCACCAGTGTGCGATGGGCTGGTGAAACTCAATCAAACAAGAAGGAACAGGAAAGGTAACTTCTCCCACTTATTGTTCTAAATTGTTCTAACTCTATCGTTGGAGTTCCTTTTTCTTTTCCGAACACTAATCTGGGATCCAAAATTTTCAAATAACTACTTGTACATCTGAATTGGTAGTTTATTTGAAATTCTATCGAAATCCATCTAAAATAGAAGAACTTGTTCTACTAGTTGTGCTAGCTTCTATCTTAGATCATGCAAGGTTCTAAAACTTGCTAGGCGCTCCCAGGGTGGCCGGGCACCTTCTAGCTTCCAGGCCGAGTACTCGGCGCCTAGTCGGGTGACTAGTTGGGTTAAGCGGGCTAGTCGGCGAGGGGCCTTCTAGCGCCTAGGCGGCGAGTACTCAGTCATCCAGACCTTTTCTTCGAACACTGAGATCATGTATCTCAATTACATCTCTCCATTTCTGTCTCATTATTCTTGTCTTGACACGTTGCCAACACTTAATTTTTTGAATAACAATGGAGCAATCACATCGCCACCCTTAAGTTAAGCACAAGATGTGTAACGGATGGATTGAATTTCAATTTCAGGTAGTAGTGACATAAGAGCACAGGAAAAATTGGACAACCGAAAGCTGTCACTACGTATGAGCAAAGACCATAGAAGGGGATATAATGTCAACCAGAGTTTTTTAGACGAGTCCGACACTTAGACCTGATACCTGTGCTCAAGTCCATGTAACATAGCTTGGAAGCTTAAAAGTGAACAGAGGCTTACACAATCTGGTGGTTGTTCCAAAGGATAGAATATGAGTGGAAATCTAGCGTTGGATCAAACCAAAGCAAGTGCCTCATCTCACGGCCACCGGTTCCGTTCTTGTAAACATTGGTCTGAATTATGTACGGTTGCCCTGTTACGTTCCCAAGAAACTCATAATCGACCTCATCTCTCGTTGGCCCTGCCCCAAAATCTGAGCACATCTGCAAAACAATTTCTACAGTGTTAGCCATGGATCGCATTACTTCCAAAAGATGATAAATCGGCGAGGTTAAATTCAGCAATTTTATGCATTAAAGCTCGTACATAATAAGCTGTCACTACACCAGCAGAGTTCCCTCCAACCAGCTTGAGCTTCATGGTGAACCACCCAAACAAGTACTTCTGGTTTGTTTGAAATCCACAACCTATTTCAATTTTTTCAAATGGAAGAATAAGTACACAAAAACAAAAATTGCAGACATTTCTCAACGAAATACAAATGGTATAAATATATAGAGGTGTTTATGCACATTTACATGTATTGGGTACATTAGCGGAGGTGTACTGCACTCACCGCCTTCCAGGGTTTTAAATCACGGTATCGGCAAACATAATTGTAAAAATATCGGTTCATATCGGCCGATCCGTAAGTAAATAGCAGTATCGGAGATCCAAAATCCCATTACATTCATTCAACTATAGCGCATTCTAAGAAACAAATTTAGTTTGACTATTGGATCATAGTTAGGACTCACAAATTTGGTGGATTTTTAGTATCTGTGAGTTTCAACAGGTGACCTTGGCTTTTTCATTGCACAACCGGAAAACTATTTTCGCGTATTCTATATTTGTTCCCTCTTTCCAATTGGGCTCCTCCGAATTCAAAACCTAGATCCGCCACTAATTGGGTGAACGTGACAAATATGCAGGTGCGATCTGGAAAGCCATAACATAATTTAGCAATCGTTGTAATTCATTTGATTGACTGATGCTACGGAAGATGGCAGGTCACTCTTTGCAGCAGGATCCAGACACCCCATTTGTTGACTTTTAACCAAAATTTCTACATTTATTAAGAGTTGGACATCTTTAACAAACTAGTCTCTAAAGTTGTTAAAGAATCAAAATTTGGCCTTTAACTAAAATAATTTCACCTTGACCTGATTGTTTCATAAAAAAAATCAATCCTAAGTTGGTGTACGCTCCAGTCACTAAGAAAAAGACAGGACAATTTGGATCACATATAGGACAGGAAAAAATAATGCATACTAACGTAAGCGTATTTTTGTCCATCAATATTAATAGGAGAGTGATTTCTATACCACAAATTGTTATTCACACCATTTTTGTCTTTCAGCAAACTTTTTAAGTGTCAAAATTTCACTAAAAGACAAAAAGGGGTGTGAATAACAATTTTGAGGCGTGAAAATCAATTACCTATTAATATTTAGTTGTTCGGTCTCTCCGAAAAAAAATCCTAGCTCCACCATTGCTAGAAAATATCACGGGTTCAAGTTGCAAAAGCATACTTGTGTGGGAGGCATTGTCTTTGCAATCGCTCTAAAATGAGACTAGCGAGTCTCTGCAATCGCTCTAAAATCAGATTAGCGAATGGAATGTCGAAAGCCATTGAAGACCCACGAGTCAAAAAATTCTAACATCAATTGATATTAGGAGAGATAACATAGCTTATGTATATGCAGATGTATTTGGTTCTTGATTCTTTGAAAATAAAGCAAAAGGCATAAAAAAAGTACCTGTTTCATTGGTCAAAGAAAGATACCAGATCTGCCCATTTGAAGAAGTGGAAAAATGGTTCGGATCCCCATTTAGATTGAAATTTTCCAGAAAAATTGAACTCCCACTTGTTTGAGCTTGGGATACTGATAGACAAGAAGCAGCAGCTACAAGAAGTACTGCAATGGAGAAAAGAAGAGTGGTGGACATTGCCACCTCTGAAAGGTTTGAGAAGCAGAGGCTGAGAGGTTTCTTAACTTTCTTTGGCTTGTTGATTTCTTATGGAAGATGAAGAGTAAAATGATGGGTTCTTAAAGCTTGCTTATGGAATCTCTGACTCTCTCTCTCTCTCTCTCTCTCTCTCTCTCTCTCTCTCTCTCTCTCTCTCTCTCACACACACACACACACATACATTTGTGTGTTTACATCTTTACCCTTTTGTGTTTACATCTTTACCCTTGAAGATGACCGACATATTTTAAAAAAGTCTCATTCCCCAATGCCCAATCTGATGTTAAAAAAGTTTAAGTAATTACTAGTTACTACTATAGTTAAAAGCATAAAGATTAAAGAATTATATAGGGTAACATCTCTCTGTGCAAATAGTATTATATATGAGAGATTATAGAGCGGCCCAAGCTTTTTTCCACAACACATTGATGTGAGGTCTACACACTTATCTTTGACAAAGGAGGCTTGGGATACGGGACCGGTTCATTGTATTTGTATTTTTTCATTATATAGGGAGATATCCATCTATGTTTTAAAATACTCCCTGAATTGTGTAAGACTATATTTGGATGGTGATCAAATCTGAAATAGACTGAAACTCACACATTGAAATCCAGAATTACCACTCTTTACTTCTTTTGAAACAGGTGTGGTTCATGTAGTTGTTTGGTCATACTTTTTCACACTGCACTTCTAATTCAAACCGTGAACAATTGCCGGTTACATAAAAGGAAATAAAATCCTTTTTTTTTTTGTTTGTGCTAAGCCAAAAACCCTCTTTTGGGCGACCGGGAATGAACCATGGGGACAACAGACCCTCAGTGGGTTCCCGAAGGGACCAAAGAGCCATAACAACTACGACCCCACCAAGGACTAGTGGATCACATCCGGACTTTAGAGAAGAACCAAGTTTGAGAAGGCATCGTCAGCACATCTCAAACCCATGACCTCCGTGCTACCCAATTCCTGTAGCCATGAGCCACTAGGGGTGGTATCAAATAGAATCCTTGTTTGGCAGGAAAATTCAACAGAGATAAACTTTGAAAAAGTTCCAATAAATTAGCACTGTAAATCCCAAAGAAAATCAACAAGATTTTTTTTTTTTTTTTTGATGAACTCAACAGGGAAAATTAATCAATAATCGAATACAAGAATTAGCCCAATATAGGCAGCATATATAGGTTTGTGTGTGTATACATATATAAATAAAAAAACAATAGACAACAGAAAATGAAACTGCAAAAAAGCAGGGAAAAGAATTTCTCTCATTCTAATTTCTTGATCATCAGGGATATGGATTAATTGAACACTCCGGAGGCGGTGTAGGGTACCTTGCTGTATCCGTACAATAGTAATAAACACAAAAGTTCCTCTGAGCCCAATGATAGTCCTTCAGCTGGGCCGCCGAGAGCTGCCAAGCCGGAGGTTGGTCCCACCAGTTGAGTGTGGTGGTGGATAGACAAGCCGGAGACGGGTCTTGCCAGAGGCAGCCGCTCACATTGTAATTCGTGTAGTATGAAACGAACGGGGCGTTGGCCCAGTTCGTTTTGACCAGGCCGCCCCGAGTGGCCCATGAGTCTCCGTCCCAGATGCTCGCAAACAGGTACATTGCCTTTGTGTTGGGGAAGAAGTTGTTGGTGTAATTGGTGTTTTGGTACACCCTTATCGGTACTTCATCCACAAAGAACCTGTTTGAATATGCCAATTGCCAAGTGATTCAGCTGAGGATTTCAAAACCATAACAAAAAATCTCGTACTTTGAGCCATTGATACTCTAAGCCTAGTCACATTTCAAAAGAGAAAAATGTGATTATATTTTTTATGGACTTATTTTGGATGCTAATCAGGTAGAACCAAAACTGAACCAAAACCAGGATGGTCTTGCAGTTAGGTTTTGATTAGGTTCCCCGTATACATATATTGGTTGAGAAAATTTTGGGTGCCGAGTGGGTATCACGTGGCAGTACCCAGTGCGCATCCCGACCGTCCAACACATTTTTGAACAGTTGGGATGCGAGTTGAGTACCGCCACTTGGCACCCAAAATTTTCTCATATTGGTTAGGTTTTGGTTCTCATCTTTTTAGAACCGTTCAGAATGGTTCCGTTATTGAATTTTTAGAAAACCGCACCAATCTAGACTGTGTGCACTCCTACGACCTGATACGTGTACTCAAGTCCATGTAAGATAGCTGGGAAGCTTAGAAATGAAAAGAGCTAGGCTTACACAATCTGGTTGTTGTTCCAAAGGATAGAATATGCATGGAAATCTTCAGTTGGATCAAACCAAAGAAAGTGCCTCATCTCACGGCCACCGATGCCATCCTTGAAAACATTGGTCTGTAAGATGTATGGCTGCCCTGTAACATTCCCTAAAAACTCAAAATCCAACTCATCTCTCGTTGGCCCTGCCCCATTTTCTGAGCACATCTGCACAAAAACATTATTAATTTTACAATTTTGAGCCACTTGCATTATCTAAAAGAAAAAGGATTAATAAATCTGCAAGGCTAAGTTTGGCAGTTTTTTATGAATAAGAGTTCTTACATAATAAGTTGTTACAACACCAGCAGAGTTACCCCCAGCCAGCTTGAGCTTCATGCTATACCACCCAAATATGTACTTCTGGTTTGATTGAAACCCACAACCTGAAAAACGCATATAAAAAATAGGACTATATTTTTCAGAGAAATACCAAAGTTGCATGTATGTACACATTTCTGTAGAAAATTATGATTTACAGGCAAACTTACGTGCACATTGACTAATTTCTAAAGACTAGTCTCTCCGTCCAATAATGGAGGTCTATATAAATTTGAGGTCATTGTGTACCTGCATACAAGAGTTCCTAGCACCTAGCAGGTTTTGGCTCCTAAGTCCTGAGAAGGAGTATTCCCTTAAGTTTTCAGTAGAGGCGGAACCAGCATTTGTAGGGTCAATTATTTAGAGCCGTCTATAATTTATTACATAGGCAAAATTTAAAATTTCCAAAAGTTCTGTGGAAAAATGGGCAATAGTTAGGGGTAAGATGGAAAAAAAAAAACACTAATATTATAGCCACTTGAGCAAAAAAAAATAAAAATCAACTCCGATGGGTCAAATGACATAACTTCGCCCATGGTCCTAGGTCTCGACCACAAGGTCCATCACTTGGTTTTTCACACAAATACTCAGTATACACACATTTATAGAATGTCTCTCTTTGTGACGACAGCTCTAAAAACAGTTTTGCAAGTACGATGTGGAAAGCCATAAATATACATATATATTGAAGCCCCTTATATTCCAATGAAGTATAGGAGAAGAGCATCTCCAACCCATGCATGATGCATTCTTCCATATATATCCCTATATTTTGAAGGATTATTCTCCCCCAACCAATTCTCCGAAACTCTCCTCCATTTTAGAAGATGGGTGTTTATAATCCAAAATAGAGGATTAAAAGAAAAATAGAATACCATTCTCCATATTTGGACAATAAAACTTTATTCATTAATTAAATGGATAGAACTTTACATTTATTTTTCATAATATTAGTACCGTTAGAATGTTTTCAAAATACCATTAACAAAAAGAGACTAATATTGAATATATTTCGATGAAAATGAAAAGTAACAGTAGTTTGAATTTTGGAGGGAAAGGGAAAAACTTTGGATTTTTAGATAGAGATGAAGACGGATTTTGAACAAATAATAGGGTTGGAGTTAAAATGAACAGTGTAATTGTTTGAAGAGAGAATATTGTAATTACTTTTTGAATGAATTTTTTATTTTAATCCTCTATAGATAGAGGATATATAGGTTATATAGGTTTTATCGTGGGAGTACAATGTCGCTCTTTGCAATCGCTCGAAAATCAAACTAGCGAGTGGAATGTCGAAAAAGCCATTAAAAAGCCTCGAGTGAAAGACATTGGATATAAATGTGTGGTGTATATATAAGTACCTGTTGCATTGGTCAAAGCAAGATTCCATATCTCCCCATTCGGATTAGTGCTAACCTGATTCCCAGACCAAATTACGTTGAAATTGTTTAGAAATGCTGACATATTTGTCTGAGCTTTGGAGACTGTCAATAGACATGAAGAAGCAGCTACAAGAACTGCAATGGAGAAAAGAGTGGCCTTTGCCATTTCAGAAGCCTCTCTCTCTCTCTCTCTCTGGTGTTGAAGGCTTGAGAAGAAGAGAATGAGAATGTGTTGAAGAATGAGGAATG
The DNA here is from genome assembly GCA_036023075.1 of Gaultheria prostrata. Taxonomy (NCBI): domain Eukaryota; kingdom Viridiplantae; phylum Streptophyta; class Magnoliopsida; order Ericales; family Ericaceae; genus Gaultheria; species Gaultheria prostrata. The sequence goes on from JAXBDA010000903.1 coordinate 26,983, forward strand.
TACGTTGTGTTCTTGAACCTATTTGTATGGAGCCATGGACTATGTCTCCCCTTTGTGTGTTGACACATCTTTAAACCTTTCAAGATGATCGAAATGTTAAAATAATACAAGGGCATAATAGCATGATGGTTTAAGAATCATATTAGGTAGGGAAAATCTGTTGTATATATCCATGATGTGACTAAAACCATAACGTGTTATGACTTTTCATGGTGAGGTTATATCATTGTGTGGTGAATCTTACGATGGTGTGGACACCGTAAAAAAAGTGATTTTGAAAATGTTATGCCTGATGTGGCGAAAATGTTATGCCATATGGTGAAAGATTGCATAAAAAACCAAATTGAATTGGCTTTCCATTGATATGTGAACAAATTTTATTTTTGCTCGGTAAAGTGCATAGGAAATATATATTGTGAACTTATACTCAACTATACAAATTAAAAATATAACTTGTTGACGTGCTTATTATCATGTAATCAAACTAATTTTTGTTTTGCACTTGTTATATTTTCCGAGCTTTTACAAAATAAACAATGTGAATCATTATTTTGGATCATAAAATGAAATTTGGAGGAATACGGAGGAATGAGACATAGGGAAAATCTAATCCTTTTTTTTTTTTTGAGTTGCAAGAAATATTACTATAGTTGTTTTTTTTTATTAGCGAAATATTATTTTTTAATTGATATTAGTGACATTGAAGTTAACTGCCTCCTTTGGCAAATAAACATAAACAAGTTTTTTGGTTTATTCGTTTTGTCTTTATTCAATTTTTTTTTGCAAATATTAGTTTTGCATCAAATTTTTGTGGTTTATTGGTTCCTCTCGACGAGACGAATCTAAAGAGTATAAAATTATAATCAAAACTAATTTTTTTTTTAATAAAGCCAAAAACATGTGGTTTATTGGTTTAATTTTGGCTTTATTAAAAAAATAATTAATTTTTACTATAATTTCATATTTGTTAGATTCGTCTCGTCGAGAGGAACCAATAAACCACAAAAATTAACGCAAAACTAATAAATGCAAATTTTTTTTGAATAAAGACAAAATGAATAAACCAAAAAATCAATTTTTATTTTTTTGCCAAAGGAGGGAAATTTAATAGTCTTGTGCAAGAAATATTTGTTGCGCCTGTTTTTCAACTTGGCTACCACCCTACTTGCAGCAAATCCCCTTATGGTAGGAATGTTAACTTGTATTTTTTGGTCAAGGTTCTCAAAATTATTCACACGCTTTAATGGAATTATCTGATCTCAGGTTTTAATTGGTAGGTAATTTGACTTTCTTGTTGTACAATCCTCTTTCTCACCACTTGACAACTGTCCAGGGACGTGAAATTTTATTTATTAATTTATTTGGCATGCAGAATGTTTATGGCCAGCTAATTTGTAACTCAAATTAACCTGTATTACGCGCACCTATGCATATGTGAGGTCAGTGAGGTGGCCTCAAGAATCGCGGGCAAATGGCATTGATTTTAAAATGAACAATTCCCTAAATATCATCCATTCACTATCAAGCCAACCTCTTCAGGTTTACTATAAAACTTAGCGGGTGTTTCACTAAGACAGCTTATTGGCTTTTCATGGTTTTTTATATAATGTATTGTGAGAGAGTAACTATCTCGATTTTAGGAATAAATTGACTTTTTGACTTTTTTGAGTTAGTGGAATAGTTAACTTCTTCGGCGGCATCTGAAATTAGACTATTTGACTTAAATATAAAATCTTAGGAGACAACAACTTTGAGATATAAAATATACCACAAGTGTATCCTGTCCTGTTATAGCATATGCTAGTCAACTGGGTGTAGGGATACCTGGAGAAATGAAAAAGGGTATTCTGGTAATTGCAAAAGATAATGACTTGGCCCACCGACACCGTTCACAAGAAGATGGCCAGATGGGAATGCGAAAAAAACAGGCTGCCTTTTCGATTAGTAATTGATTTTTAGAGATTAGAAAAATAAAAAAATAAAAAAAATAGAGGGTGAGGGCCCATCATGTTGCATGTTTCCTTCATTCATTCATAGGATTTGTGACAACTGGATTTGGCTCTTTGGATCTCAAAAGCAACTGATTAGTCAATAATTGTACGAATTATTCCATTTGGCAGTGAAAAGGTTTGGGCAATTAGAGAAGTTCGAGTTTGAATTAGAGATGCTCACCATGGAGTCATTACGTAGTGGCATCGGGGTACTGTTACATGATGTCTCGACACATTTTAATATCATACTTTTTGTAAAATTCATAACTCTATCGGAAAAAATGTGTGATGAGAAGAGTGTCTAGTATCATGCGATCAGGGTTGGCCCTCATTTTTCGATCGGCAAACTAAACCAAAGATTAAAGAGCCTTTTTTGTTAGATTGTTATGAGGGGTGCCAAAGCAAAGGCTTTAAAAATTTGTAATTTTTGTGGGTTTAAAACGGCAATACCTTAAACTTTAGCTTATAGCTGGCTAGAGACTCTGTCTATGTTGTTTGTAAAATCATAGTGCGGAGATGAAATCTAATTCATTGATTACCGAGATGAATAGCTCGGGTGTTGCATTGCAGGATTGTAGGGCGGCAGTATCCCGGATCTATTGTTCATACTTGTATGTGCGACAATTGCTTGGGGTGGGGCCTTTTTGTTTGCTTTGTTGTTTGTTCTACTAACTTTTACTGTACAGGAGAGGACCGATCATTATCCCTCAAACATTAACTATTTCAAATTTATTAATATTCCTCTTCAAAAAGAATTTATTAATAAGATTTAAGTGTATTTTTGTATGCTTTGACAGAAATATATTTCCAACACTGTCTCGCCTTTTTAAATTTTATCTCACACTCTTCAAATTTAAATTTTCTTGTTGAAAGCCAATACCCATCGGGCAGTTTTGCTGATAAGAAAAAAAAAACTAATATTTTTTTTTATTGCGTTGCCTTTTAAATTTCCCTTCCTTTTTTTCCTTACTTTAATTTTTTACTTTTGTAATGATCATTGTTTTTATTTTGAGAATAGTGTTTGAAAGAGATCTAATTGAATGTAGAATTCATGTCAAATTATTATATAGTACTGTGAATAAACAGACTACAATTTCAAAAAAATAAAAAATAAAATATTAAAGTGCATATTATTAATATTATAATTTGAAAGTTTTGCTAAAGGTGCTCAATGAACTTTTAGACGGGCTTTTCGCTCTAAAGCAATTGGAAAAGATAGATTCTTGGTGGTCAAAATTACCAACGTGTCAATCACAGATTCACAATAACCAATAAAAGGAAAAGGAAATGTTAGAAATGATGAAAAACGATTTAAAGATAGCTTAACCTGACTTTGTGGGTCTCACACGGCTTCGGAACATCGATTCAACTTGTTTAATTTCGTAGGAGTTGCAGAAACAAATTACTTTTTTTTTTTTGTGCTAAAAAAAAAAGATTGATTAAACATCGATTGACATGCAAACAAAATCTATATTGTTTTGTTAAAATGAAAATTTATTTTTAAACGTTAACAAAACATGCATGATTTGTTCATGTGCTCTAAGACGGCCCTATCAAATTTATGTTTTACGTAGATTGTCGTCTGTGACGGTTTAGATCATTATTTTGGTCGGGACAAGACCTACAAAATCGAGGGGGTGAATTTCCTCGTTTTTATTGCTCGGAGCTTGACTGGCCAATGCCCATAAGGGGTAAGCCTTGTTTTTGTCGGTCGCCGTTCCTAATCTATTACATGGGGAAAGGGGAGTGAGACATGTGCTGTGCATGCACGGTGACGGCGCTCTGGTGGTGCTCCGATGATCGGAAACATTCGCTACGTAGAGCTTGTCGAGTAGAAAAAGTGTGCCAACAATCAGCTCATTTGGATATCATTAAGTACCTTATCGGAACATTATTATCTTAAAAAGAATGAATCCGAAACACAAGATCAAACAACTAGAACCCATTATTGCTAAGTTAAATGTTTTCCGATGGAACACTAAATAATATCCGATCGAGCTGATTTTTGGCACACTTATTCTACTCGACGAGCTGTATGTAGTGAACGCTTCTGATCATCGGAGCATGCCGGAACGCCGCCACCACGCGTGCACAGCATGCCACAACACCTTGCCCTGGTAATTTACCTTCTCCATACAAAAAATTATACGTCTTGGGTGGTCTCAACTCATGCGTTCGAGTCTCCTAATCAATCTTCTCACCTCATCAATCTATACCTCTGCGTGCATCCTGTTTGCACGTGAGGAGGAATGTTAGACTTTTTCTCACATCGCTCACCTAAACCATCTAAGCCTGATTAATATAATATGGAAACTACTATCGCCAATTAACTTTAAATTAGACCCCTCCAAGAAATCTAACAAAATCGGTGGCCGAAATTGTTGCACTTATACTAGGAGGACAATTAAAATTGAGATTCAAATAAAACTGCAGTATCAATTTCTACAATAATTAATCATGTATCTGTGGTTCACTCACATGCACTACAGCCTACAGGAAAGAGTCGTGGTGGTGACCGTGAAGATTCGGTTGGAGAAAGTAAACGATCCGAATAGTTTACTTTGTTTTGCCTGCTATTTTCTTGTTTTTGGAATCTGATCAAATCAATTTTTTATGACGTTAGATATTTTTGTGTGATCTACAAAATAAATTATTTGGATCATCGTTGTGGACTTGGGAAAATCTCACGACGACTCAAAACTGGACCAGACTAGATGGATGCAAGTCGGCTTGGAAGCCTATTCCGTGAAACGGGGAGATAAAGACCATGAACAAGGATTTACCTTCTTTTGTCACTTACCCGAATTCATAAACTCCAAGTTGACTTCTCTAAATAGTATCTGATCATGAAGAAATTTAGGGCTCAATGGAAAGGGTGCCTTATAATAAAATTGCTGGGGGAAAAATATTGGATTCAGAGTCCTCATGGACAGAATCCACAAACTATGGAATTTGGAAGGCCCAATCACCCCAATTGGTGTGGGTATGGGTTTTTATCTCATTAGCTACGAATCCAAACGATTATTTCAGGATATGGACTTTGGATCCAAGATCACTATTTAACTGTTAGCAAATGGCTAGAGGATTTTAAAACAGACACGGAAATCGCAATCCAAACGGCGGTGTGGGTCCGCTTTCCTCCCCCCAATCGAGTATTTTGATGAAGAAAGCCAAATCACAATTTCAGAGAAGTTTGAAAAACCCCTCAAAGTTGATGGCGAGACGTAGGAATCAGTTCGAGAAAGCTATGCTCGTATCTGCGTTGAAATGGATTTGAGCCAACCCCTTCCACCATCGATTGCAGTTGAAAAATTCAACTATTTGCTTGAATATGAACATGTCCACTAATTTGCTTTTCTTGTGGCAGGGTTGGCCATCAAAAGGAGTATTGCAATAACACACCTCAAAATATAGTTTTTGGGGATGGAATTAGTGGCAATTCCGTCTATCATCGTATTGTGATCGACCAGCTTTTTTTTATCAAGAATAATATATTTACATTCCCAATCATTTGACAGGACTCCAAATCCTTAACTTAAAAACTAGTTCGTCCAAATAAGACCTTCACCTTGTTTAGCCTATGATGGATTTTCGCCTCACTAAATGACTCTGAATTGATCTAATTTTGAAATTCATTTTTTTTTTTTACCAGCATTCGGAGCACCACACGGGGCCGTTAATTTGACCGTTGCCAAGTTAGGAGCCTCTGACAGTAAACTAGTACGGTTCAACGGGCAAGCCAAGGAAGAAGGCGCAAAAGGAATCAGATATGGGGAGTGGATGGTAATTTCACGAAAACACAGAAGACCAATAAGCCCAATAGACCAACCCGTTCTGAAGCCTAATACCAGAACAATTCAACTACAACCAACCAGAGTCACAGAGATGTGGACTGTCCAAAGCCCAACAAACTAGACAGACAAATAAACAAAAGGAGTGCTCAATCTAAGGCCCAGGCCCACGCCGCTACTGGCCCAAGCAAAGGAAACCATCTTCCAGTCTTAAATCAAGCAACCCGGTCCGGGTCCAAGTTTACTACTCTCAATTCGAAATTCAAGAATATGTAGGTGGTTAGAGGTGTCAAATGGGCCGGCACTAAATCGTGCCATACCGTGCCACCCCATTGTCATATTGGACACAAGACATACAGTAAACCTTGAACATTTGCTCTGTTGGGAAAATAGGAAAAGGAAGGGAAAGGAAGAGCGAGTTTAAAAATTTTCTCTTCCTTTGTTTGGTTGGAGAGAAAAGAGGAGAGAAAATGTCTAAATAAAGTTATATGAACAGTAAAATTTCCCCCCTCATTTTCTCCCATTTTTCTTCTAAATCATTTTCTTTTATCTTTCTTCCCTTTCCATAAGTTCCAAACATAGTCTTAGATTGGGAGAATTGGAGAGAAGAAATGACATTCTCTTTGACCCTTACAGTCTTACACTTGTTTGGTTAATCAGCGAGGAGAGAAATGAAACGATATGTCAAGACATGGAGACGTGATTTGAATTCCGCTCAAAAACCAACTTTTACAACCACTCTCCTTCTTTCCTACTCAACCAAACACCAAGGAGATAACAAGTAGACTCAATGTACAGGAAGAAGATACAATCATTTCTTCTATTTTCTCTCCTAAATGAGCAATGGTACGAACACAGATGGATATGCATTAGCAGGGCTGGCCTTGAGATTTTCGGGCCTAAGACGAACTTGTGAATTTGGGCCTTTTTAAAAAAAATAAAAATAAAACTAACCTCAAAATGATACTCCCTCCGCCCCTTTTTAAGCGTGTTGCCTGGGAATTCCAACTATTTTTCTCTCACATAAACTTTTACTCCCTCCGTCCCTTTTATAGTGTAGACATTTCCATTTTGGGCCGTCCCTTAATAAGTGTGTGTTTTGAAAAGTTAGTGGGTACATTTCCTATTTTGCCCTTAAAAGTAGATTCCTTTTTGAAAAGCTAGTGGGTATTATTATATTGATAATGGTAAGTAGTGGAAAATAGATGTAAAAGTTGTAAAAGTTGATGTGGGAGAAAATAAGTTGGAATTACGAGGTAACACACTTAAAAAGGGACGGAGGGAGTACAACTTTTACATCTACTTTCCATTACTTACCCTTATCCATATAATAATACCCACTAACTTTTTTGAAAAGAATCTACTTTTAAGGGCAAAATAGGAAATCTATCCACTAACTTTTCAAAACACACTTATTAAGGGACAACCCAAAATGAAAATGTACACACTATAAAAGGGACGGAGGGAGTAGTTACTTGGAACTATATATATATATATATATATATATTTTTTTTTTTTTTGTTTTCATGATTCATTCCGTTGCTTCGAATAAAACTAGTTTTTAGTCATATTATTTTTTGCACCAATAAAAAAAAATATCTCTTTGAAAGTGAGAGTTTGTGAGAGGGGAAAAAATATTGTTATGAAGAAGGAAAATAGAGGCCCAAGAATTGAATCATGTACTTATTGGATAGAGAAACTAAGCTTTTCCACTAGGCTAGCTAGTTCATTGATTGTATAAGTGATAAATTAAATATATATTATGTACCTGAGTGTACCTATCCGGGGCCCTAATTTTGGATAGGTACACTCGGGGGCCTAAGTCAGCCGCCTTACATGGCTTAGCTCAGGGCCGGCCCTGTGTATTAGCTTGATGTCTATTTGTTTCGCTAAGTTTGAATGTTTAATGTCAACTAGTATTTGCAAGTTTGATGGTTCGTGAGTCCCAGCAGCAAAATGCCTGCGCCAGAATCCTGAATTTGGAGAGATGCTAATTGGGGTTTAACTGCTTCGATTAGCCCCCATCTAGTATATGTAAGTTTTGGGTAGTTAGATTTTGCATGTTCAGTGGTCTTCCGTGTCCAAATTTGATCTTTTTGTAGCTTGTTTTGGATGATTGTAGGTTTAATTTAGGTTTATACATGGCCGTTTGAGTAATTATTTTATTGGAGCAGCTAGAGGGCCAGTTTAGTAAATGAACTATGTTAGATAATTGGACATTAGCACTGCCAAAGTTTAAACACAGACACAAATTGGAGAGAGAGAGAGAGGAAAGAAGAGTTCTTCGGTCTAGGGCATCCCAAAACCCCCAAATTTTGTACTTAATCGTGTTGCGTCATGCCGTGCCATTTTTTAATCGTGCCGTGCCGTGTCATACCTGAGCCGGCACATCTTCGAGTTTCGTTGAAAAAAATTTATTTTTGAACAAACATCAAAAAGAATTTATTATCCTTTAAAATAGCATAAAAAGATTAAACGGATATGTTATCAACCAAGATTAAAGGAAAGAAAATAGATGCAAGATACAGTTAAAACCCCAATAGAAGCCTATCTAAGCAAGACATATATTCACCAACTGACCAATGTCCTTTGAATTGCTACACAAATTATCAATAATATACACAAATTTATAGTAATGCAAAAGTTTATATATATTCAAGTTAATAAAATTTTCATTATGTTTATCATTGACCGAACAGCATGTTTTAGGGCGCTCCATTATGTTTATCATTTATCATTGATTTTTGGATTTTTATTAAAAAATCATTTACTTAATGAAATTGCATCCCGATCAAGGACCTTTCCATACCTGATTTAGCCAAATGTTTACGATATTGATTTAATTAACAGGCACAACAAAATCAACGGTCTCGATCATCTTGATTGTATCGTGGTCACGTGGCTGCTGTAAATTCAACTATAGCATAAGATTTAGTTTGCGTCTCGATTAAAGACCTTTCCAAACCCAATTCAGCCAAATTTTTACGATATTGATTTAATTAATAGGCACAACAAAATCAACAATCTTGATCATCTTGATTGTGTCACGGTCACGTGGCCACTTTACACGCAACTACAACACAATATTTAGTTTGTTATCAACTTCATTCAGTGTATAGATTTTAAAGGTTATTACCCGATCAGTTTTTACGATGGTCGATCTAAAAAGTTAGGACTTTCACGTCTCGCTGATATCATCACTGTCGCCAAAATCAAAGATCATCGGATATATATGGGCAACGGCATGATCGGATCACATTTAATACATTCTGAGGCATTAAAGTCCTATAGTGGACAATCCAAGCTCTAACTAAATTTTTTTGGGTGATCGGAACCGTTTATTTTTTTACATATAACGGAGTCCATCATTCGTAAGAAAAACTAAGTGGATCACATACCCATAGCCATTTAATCATAAGAAAAATATCATTCAAAAAAACAAATCGGTCCTAGATCGACGAGCTTTCTAAACCCCATCGAGCTAAAATTTACGGGAATGATTTAATCAATAACCGCAACAAAATGAATGGCCTTGATTATTAAAATAGTTTGCTTTATTAAGATCCACTTCATGTTTGTACCGAAGATTATTGCGAAATACATAACGTATGATTAGAAAATACATTTTTATCACAATAAATCTTAACCAAGGTTAACTTGGATTACAAAAATCTTTTTTTGTTGCGCCGTGCCCCGTAACGACCCACTTATGTGCCGTGCCGTGCCCGTCCAAGACCATGTCGTGCCATGCCCATTTCCATCCAAGACTTTGTCAAAAATCCATTTATTGACTTGCGAGCATCCAAAAGTTAAAAAAGGACAACGCAACTCCAATTATTTGGTGTGAGTTCGACATAATTTCAAAGCTAGATCATCATTAGATTAATCTAATCTCATTTTTTGATTGAAATCAGTTGGCCTTGATGATTAAGAAAGATTTAACAAAGCCAAAGTTATTGCCAGATTTGGTACCAAATATGACTTTGCCATTTTTTGATCATATCAAAAGTTAGGAATATATGAATTTGAATTCTGCTAAAAGGATTATGAAATTATAGCTTTGGCATGTTAAACTATACGTAACAAGTACCAAAATCATACGTAATGGGACATACCGCACGTCTCTTTTTGGGGTGCGTACCGTGGTGTTCTCCCACGATAAATCTTGAAAGCATGATATGCATGACAAGAAGCCTCATTAAGCATGCAAGCTAACTCGTATGAGCACGACATGTTATTTGAAGTACTCGTGCCTAAAGATTCCAAGGAATTAGGCCCAATGGATCCAGAAGTAAAAAAATGGGTGAAGAAATGGGACTTTCGAACAATCAATTATTCGGCTCGATAAGCTATGTTCTTTAGAGCTCGGATCTTATCTAATTGATCGTTTAAGTATGCTTCTGATCTAGCCAACTCAAATTTGATAGACTAATCCTCAAAACAACCTGATTATCTAGCTAAATACTCAAATTTGATGACTAATTTTTAAAAACCCACTACTAATCTTGGAGTCCAAAATCTTGTTTCTTTTGTTTTTTTCCCAGCTATGTTTGTTGTTCTCTTGTCATCCTTGTAGTCTCTTGGGGCTCGAGCGGCATATATTGTCGTGCTCTCGCTCTTTTAATCATTGCATCTATTCCAATTGGTTAACAAAATCCTTTTTGCAATTCTCAAAAAAAAAGAAAAGAAAACTTAGTAGCCCCGACCGAAGGATTCTAGTTGGGATGACCATGCTACTAGCAGACTATCCAGCTTACAATGACTATTCATACATCTACTTTTAACTTTTGCAATGGGATGTTGAGGTGCTGTTTGGCAGTCTTCATTTTGCATTTATATTTTCCATTTTGCACTATAACTGTTTGGGCGCCTATTTCTATATATAAAATGTATTTTCCAAAATGCATAGTCAAAACCACACAGTCTCAGTTTGATAATTAGTCATGGAGGTACTTTTACATTCTCATTTTGTATTCTGGTTTTTCTATGGATAAAAAACAAAATTACCACTGCATTTATTAGACTATTAGTTAGGTTATTTGATAACGGGTTTTTTTTTTTAAAAACTTGTCAAAATTATAGTATTTGTTATGTTTCGGGATTATGTAAGAAGTTTATTTCCGCTATGATCATATTTTCTATGTCCGTCACAAAATAATATTGCTTGTGAATTTTTTGGTAATATTTAAGACTTCCAAGGTAGGGAAAAAAAATGGATACTTTCAAACATGGACCCAATTTTGTGGAATGGAATTGCAAAATTTATATTTTAATTAACAATACTTAAAAATAAATTATTAATCTAAAAGGGTTGTTCATAAACGTATTATAATACCATAATAAATAATAAGGGAAACAAAGTAAAAACCTAATTCATAATATATTTACATCATTATACACTCAAATACTACTCTGTTGCATAATCTATTTTGTACACATCTTCTAAACACTCTACAAATTCATAATATATTCTGACCATAATTCAAAATTCTACTATTGATCACAAACAAAATGCAAAATGCAATCCATAATTAGATTGCGAAAGAGATTCCTTTAGTGGTTTTTTCAGTCAATTAAAATTGGAATCTTTTTCCTTTAGTTACCGAAAAAGGGTTGGAAAGCTCTAAAGGGGCCCTTGGAAAACTTCATGTGAAATGATGCTCAATGTATTATATGAATCTTCATTTGATTTATCTGCCTTGGCCAAATTCCCTTGTGGTATTCGGTGACTAGGATACGGATTAAGTTTCATGGACAAAGAGATTAGGGAGACTTGTGCACATTGAAACCTTAGTCAAAATCGGGTCCCTATAGTGGCTCCACCCATGATACATGGTGTAGCGATCCCATTTTAGCTGTTCAAAAGTTTTTTCAATGGTCTGAATTTAAAAAAAAGACTTTTTAGGAAAGAGTCCTTCCCTGGAAAAGTCTTCTTTAAAATTCGGATTTTTCAGGAAAGAATACTTTCGTGAATTCTTTTTTAAAATCTGAAGCATTGATTGCTGAGATTGAAGACAGAAAAGAACGCTACACCCTGTTGCGCGGACGGGCGCTACAGGGACCCTATGTCGGACCTTAATCTACCAACTTCTTCCCACAACGGCAGGGGTTTAGTTAGTCTCGGTATTGAAAAACGAAACGGTATCAGTGATACGGCAATGTATTGGCTGGTATGTAAGTAATACTATCGGAGGTCCGAAATCTCGTTACGTAACGATTTTTATTTGAAACCACCCACAACGCCTTTCGTAAGCCTCGTGTAGGCAGACAATCGAGGGGCTCCCTCAGACCCCTCTTGTCCATCTCCTCGAGTCTCCAGCAGTCACCTTGCCAGCTTCTCGCAAGAGTCAGGCCTGCAACAACAGTATCGGCTCTCTCTTATTATTGTTTTTCTAATTAGCCAAAAAAAGAAAAAAAAAACAGAAATCTCTCTCACACATACATCCCTTCCTTTAACAATTACTTCAACAAACCTAAAAGATCATGGGCTTTATTCGTTATTGTTATAATTTAATCACAATTTTAAAACTGTGGTTGATGAAGCTGTTTTTAAAAGTCACGTTGATTCCATCACAGCTTTTATTCACTGTTAAAAGTATGTCCAAACTGATATTGAAACCTATAACGCGTGCTAATAAATGAGGTACAATCACGGGTTGTACGAAAAAATGTGATTAAAAACCATTATACAATTACGGGTAAACCGTAGTTAAATCAACAATATTATCACGGTTTGAACATAAAACTGTGATAAAATTAGTTTTAAGATCATGGTTTGCACAAATAATATGGTTAAAAATATTGTACAATCACGGTTTGCCCATAAAACCGTGATTAAATTAACTATACCATCACGGTATGGACATAAAACCGCGATTAGATTAACTATACCATCACATTTTGGACATAAAAACGTGTTATATGTATTTATTTAATGTGACGTGCCATGTGACATCATCTCCATAACCTCTCAATTCTTATCCCAACATGCATTTGTTAAGAATCGAACCCCAACCTCCCAATTCTTATCCTAACACTCAACCGCATTATCTTTTAATTTATTCTCTTTTATATTACAACAAATATGTAATGTATTTTACGTAAAATATATATTGTATTATATTACAATATATCAAAATATATTATTTTATTTTAATTTATATAAATTATACAATCGATGCACAACATAAGTTTGGTCGCCGTAGACTAAACTTTGGCGACAACTAGTAATTTGGTAGACGAATACACTAACAAAAAAATTAGTTAGTGACATTTTTTCTTTGGCGGCTAACATTTTTTTGATAATCTTTCTACTTGGCGCCAATCATTTCGCCCCAGATAATCTTTTGGCGCTAAACATTCCCGACTAAACTCATATTATGGTCGACGAAGGCATTGCATAAGGCAACAAACATTTGTTTCGTCGCCAAAAGTGATGCATAAGACGACAAAATTAAAAAACTTAAAATAAACAATAAAGTATTTACTAGTCCATCACGCTTGTAATTGAAATATGGTTAAAATATGCAAACACATTTTTATCAAGGTTGGAAAAACTGTGATAAAACAAAACGTGGTTAAAATAAACACATTTTATCCCAGTTTGTAACAAAGCGTGGTGAAAATAAACACATTTTATCACACTTGTAATCAAAGTGTGATTAAAATATGCGAAACACGTTTCATCACGTTGGAAAAAATGTGATAAAAAAGTTTTTTTTATTACGGTTGTAACACAGCGTGGTTAAAATAAATACATTTTATCACGGTTGTAACAAAGAGTGGTGAAAATAAATAATTTTACCACACTTGCAACAAAGCGTGGTAAAAATAAATACTTTTTATCACACAAGTAGTAAAATGTGATTAAATTAAGCAATTATAATTACAGTTCTTTTAAACGTGTGATAATTATTATTAACCACTACGGTTTAATTAGCAAAGTGACATTAAAAACTAACCATGCATTTCTTTATCACAGTTTCATCAAGACCGTAATCTTTCAAATTTTTTTAGTGTAATCTTTATCAATTATTCTAGTAATGAACCACTTCAATTAATTAATTTTTTTTTCTGTAAAGAGCAAAAAAGTTTGGACGGCTAAAAGCAGACAATAAATTGAGAGCAGATGCTTGCATCCCAATAACACAAACTGCTTTTCCATATCTTTGCGTACCAATGCAGCGGAATATATGCCCTGCAAATAATATATAAAACCTAATTCCACTGATACCCTCTGTTGAATGCATTGCCTTCTTGACCTCATTACAAATTTTTTTATAACCCAAGGTGTTCAAGTCAGCTTACGCTCCTCATCTTGATAAATTCCGGGTCCTAATCTCGCCACCACTTAAGTGGATCCCAATTAAAGCTGTAGCAAAACTCCGCACAGATTGAATCCAAAAGGATTGATAGCACCTGAGAAGTTTTGAATATGAGACCGTAGAAGAGAGCAAACCCCTAAATTCCAAATCTTGACCACTTAGCCAACCCCGGATTAAATTGTACTTTCATCCTACATCTGGAAACAATCTGATCACATCTTCTCCTTTTTGTGGGGCTTTACCCCCTCTGTTATTCCCTTTGTATTAGCTCCATCTCTACCTTATATACTCATATCTTGAGAGAGAGAGAGAGAGAGAGAGAGAGAGAATGGAAGAACAAGTGGAGATGGTGGGAAGGGCATTTGTGGATCATTACTACAACCTCTTCGACAACGATCGTCCTTCGCTCTCCTCTCTGTACCAACCCTCCTCCATGCTCACATTTGAAGGCCAAATGCTACATGGAGTTGAAGACATAGCTTTCAAGCTTAACCAATTGCCTTTTGGCCAGTGCCTGCATGAGATTAGCACCATCGATTCGCAGCCGTCCGTCTCCACAGGCGGCATAATGGTTTTCGTTAGCGGCAGCCTCCGACTCACCGGAGAGGAGCACTCACTCAGATTCAGCCAGGTTAGATCAATGGTTCTCTTTGTGTATCATTGCATTCACGTCACCAGCACAACCGCTTTGTGTCTTCAAAAGTCTCTGTCCCAACTCCCAATACACTCCAAATTGCAGGATTGTTTCGAGTTTTGCATCTTTCGAGATGTCATGTAATTAGATTTTTCAATGCCGAGCGGGTACCACGTGGTGTCTGCTTGCGCACATATTGCTGTCCAAAAATGAAAGGACAAGTGTGTTTTAATCCAAGCTGTCCGTTGCATTTTTGGACGGCCGGATGTACGCAAGCGGGTACCACGTCAGCCATACCCGCTCAGCACTGGAAATTTTTATGGGAAAGAGTGGCAGAGACTTTTAAGGACAAAAGATTTGGCCCCTAGAATGCATTAGTATTGTTCTCTCTGTATCTCTGTCTCAGCATTTTAATGAATCAATCCATGCAATTTGGAACAACCATACTGTACAATGACATTGGAAACCTGTTTTTGGTGCAGATGTTTCACTTGATTCCCACAATGCAAGGAAGCTTTTTTGTGCAGAATGATATCTTCCGTCTCAATTACGGATGAAATGTACCCGGCAAAGCGCCCGTCTCGCAACGTTAATTTATCTATTGTTGTTCTCTCTTGATGCATGATGAAATTAAAATTGTCATTTGCCCTTATGTTAATCATTCAGCGTAAAGGTTCTCTAAGTTTGGTTTCTTTGTGCTGCTCTAATCACATGAATGGATGAACCTCATTTGGATTTCAAAAAAAGAGAAAAAATCACTTGACCATTGCATTAAAATGATCCATGACAATATTTTTCGAGGATCTATCACCTTTAATTTGCTCTCGAAGCTTTCGCCTTTGTGTTCTTTCTTATTAAACAACAAATAAATGGAAAAGAGGGAGAAAGCGGAATATCAAAAAAGTGAGTAGCATGTGGGGTGGATTGGTAGGGCCGTCTCTGAGTTTTAATCGAGAATTTCAAGATGGGGCTCGTTATTCCTTTTACGGGTTTAATGACCTCACAATCTTAACCAAAGCAATAAAGCAATTTTTGGGACCACATATTGAATCGGATTTAGACTACACGATCTATACCTTTACGGGTGTTAGCTCAAATCAATTTGGTTGTTCAACAATCATAACATGACCTTTTATTAAAGTGTCTTTCTATTGATCTGAATAGTTTGAAATGTTCACTACTCATGTATATATATAGAAATGTCAGATGTAGGGCCGTCCCCGATCCGACAAGAAACCCCATGAATCAAATCCTAATCAGTTGTTGTGCAATATTCAGTAATCAAGGTGTGCGTAAACTAGCCCAGACACCCCTAACTATAGCCCAAAGTTGTATAGCCTCATGGCATACTAACCTCACTACCTCAGGAAATTCATTGTTTGCATAAATCAGAAAGATGTCTGAAAGTGAGCTACATGTTTCTATTTAAGGTAAAGCAGAGTACTTTTTGTTTGTGTTGCACTCAAGCAACATCTTCACCAGACTGCTACCACAAAAAAAAAAAAAAAAATCATCTTCACCAGATGTGGATCCAACACTCTTATTCTGTTGCACTCAAGCTAGTCACGAGCACTCGAGGTTCCTCCTGCTCTGCCTCAACCTGCTGCTGCACAATCTAGAGGAACTGCTCACCTCCCTCGGTTCCCACATCTGGTAGAAAAGGTCAGGGCTAACAATAGCACCATGTGAGAATGACTTTCTGTGGATAATCTCTACCCTTCTAACCCATATATTACATATAAACAATTCAATACAAAAATAACAATAAACATCCATTTTCATCTTTCGTATATTAGTTCACCCTATGTGAAACCTAAAGTTCCTCTCTGTTAGAGTCCTTCTGGCCACCCTTCTCCTCCTGGACTCTGTTCAGGTTGCTCTAAACATTATTCTCTCAATTAGGGCCTTTCCGGATGCCCTTCTCCTCAGAGACTCCGTTTAGGTTGCTGTAAACATCGTTCTCTTAGTTAGAGTCCTTCCGGCCACCCTTCTCATTATCAGAGACTCTGTTTACAATTATCTAAACATCGACATCGTTGACATCGTCGAGTTCCTTCAGGCTGCCCTTCTCCGAAGGGTTCTTGCTAGGCCACCCATAACCTTTCATCTCGGTCATTATTAGTTATAGTTGTGTTATTAACGTTTATTTGAATTCCCCAACCGTGAGAACACCAAACAATGTTCTTGCTAGCAGTGGAATATCATATAACCTATCAACAGTCAGTAATGAACCGAGTTTTGAAACTGTAAGCTCTATAGGCCGAGCTCCTTTTTGGTTTGCAAGTCCATGACATAATACACATTTACATGAATCCCTATTTTCGAGTAGTACTTTTTATTTTCTTTATATTTTAGATGCGTCTGTTTAGGGTTATATGGAAGGAATTAAATGTGTCGTGTAATGAGGGACTGTGAGTGTGTATAGTCAATCAAAGTGCACGGCATTAATTTTGATGGTTACCAATATTTGGAAGGGTTTGCACGGTATTGGAAAGTTTGGGGCCAAATCAATTATCTTGGAAAGGTTTCATTACTATATGAAAATTCTTCCTTAACAAGGAAGGTCTTATTGACTGATAAGCCCTAGAAAGTGTAACTAATGGGGCTTAAATTACCCGTTTTGTCATGACACACACGCATAAAGTTAGCTTGATATACTTGATGTCATGCGAGGTTGTGTTCTTGGAAGTTACAGGTAAAACGCGACAATTAAGGCTGTTTGAGCGCTAGAGAAAGCACCCCAAAGATCTCAAAGACTCAAGGCAATGTGGCACACCGCCATCAAGTCCATCAAGCCAAGAAATGAAGATATGGCTAGGGCTCGGGACGCCGGAAGGTCAAGAAGTCAAGGAGAAGCAATGAGAGCATTTTTCCATGCTTTAACCGGTTTAGCAAAACGCTTGAACCGGTTCTGTCAAAACAGAATGTTAAAACCTTCAGCTGAACCAGTTCAAGCAAAACCTTGAACCAGTTCAAGCGCCAGAATTCTGGGCGAAAAATGGGCGATCAAGAGATGACGAAGGGCAATTTTGTAATAAGTTAGCACTATTTTTTGGGCACTATAAAGGCTCTTAAACTCAGATTTTTAGGGTTATGTTTTAATTACCATCTCTCTCTACCTCCCCTCTAGTCTTTTGCTCTCACTTCTCTCTAAGATTTGAAGATTTTTCATTTTGATTCAAGGTAAATTTCGTTCATTAATGTTGTAGTACTCTCTTAATTCTATATAAATCTCAAGTTAATTTCCATTTTCGTGATGAATTTCATTTACCCACGTTTTTCCTTTGTGTTTTCATAAACCATGTGTGAGTAGTCGTATAGGCTCGGCTATGGGGTGATTATCACTCCATAGCTTGGGTTTGTTGATGGTTTCTTGGAATTTTGTGCTTAAAAGTTGGGTTTGTGTTCGGATTAAACTCATACTTTTCGGTCTAAACTTAGGGTTGGTGATTTCCTTGATTGGGTGTAGACAATACACTTGGCACACACAATGCTTTGAACCATTGCACTCTAGGTGTTCGATGAAATGCTTGACTGAGTTTTCCCGTTCGCAAACCCCTTATTTCGTGAGAAAATCAGATTTTTATTGTCAAATCATCCGAGTGGAACCAAGAGTATAATTGAGAAACCGTAAACGGCCTAAGTTATGGGTGATATGAACCCCTAACCCGAGTCTCTTTTATTTAATTTCAAAACCTTCAATTTTCAAGCATCCAAAGGTAGAGAGAGAATTCCACCATACAAATCCCCTTAAAAGTTGGCCGTCTTAACGCCAAATCCCATTGCAAGTCAAATCTCATGCCGGTAACATTTGGTCCCTGTGGAAATCGACCCCGGTCTTGCCGGGTTACTATGCTAGCAACGACCTAGCCCTACGCTTGGGGCGACGCTATTTATTACAACTCTAGGTCGCATACATTGACAGTCTCTTTATAAGACATAGAAAAGGAAGTAGAAGATATATATCACGGATCAGAAGGGTTTAGTAATTAGGGGTTGCGGTTTTGATCATTGGGAATTTTACCTTTTCGGCAGCCTCATATTTTACCTTTATAAGACATAGAGCAGCACCTTTGTTTGGGTCTTGGAGTATTTCGTACATGATGAACTATTGAGCCTCACATTCAATCACTCCAAGAATTTTTTTTCAACAATTGATTCAAGATATAGAGTTGATCTTCGAGTGGATTTCTAGGATTATTCGGAAGGCTTGAGTGATTCAAGGCACGCAGCAATCAAACACTTGGTGTGGTGAACAATGAGTTGGCAATCATCCTTTGGTCAATTGTGAGGAGTCATAAATGGAAGTTAAGGTCGTTTTGTAACCGCACAATGTTATATTTTTAGTATTTGATTCCTTCCCGTAGTTTTTAGCCTTTTTCAGGGTATTCCATGTATATCACGTGTTTGTAGTTTTATTTATTTATTTCCCTTTGTTTGCATTAATAATCGTGATTAGCTAAATAAGAATTTTCAGAAACAACACACATTGGCTAATAATCCACAAAGAACAAGTAACATGATACATTAATTTATTTGAATCAACAATCCACACATGAAAAAGAATCTACGGGTAAAAGTATTTGATGGAACGGAATTCATGAGAGAATAGTTAGCGTACTATTCTAAACGAGATAGGTTCTCGAACCCACGAGAGTTCTTGAATCCACAAGAGAAAGAGATTAAACTCAAAATTGTTATTGATGAAAAGTAGCTGAAATAAAGAGATTACATGCTTTTTTATAAGGAAACTCTAGCAAACACTACTAAAAAATAAAATATCCCAGAAATTAGGGAAACTACGAGAATTGAAAACTAGAAAGAAAAACAAGACTTTCCCATTGGAATCAACATAACGGAATTATACGCTGAGAGTAATTCATAATCTAATTATTTCCTAATATAGAAAAATACTAAATTGAAGGCCTAAACGAATGAATTTGGCCAAAATCCACCATCGGTCACGACTTTAGCCCGCTAAGTTTGGACTGATTCTGGGCTCGTCAATAAATTGCCGAATTCGGCAATTTTCAATTAAAAGCTGTTTGGGCCCCGAAGCTTCTGTGGGTCCAATTGATCATAGAATTGGGCCAACACTTGTTCTACATTAGATTACAGGTTCGCAGCTATAATCTTGAAACTCGGTTTTTGCAGTTTCCACAAAAATTGAATTTATACATTTTAGGCTTGATTAAAGCCCTAATCTAGGTCATACTAACTACAATATACTTAGTGTTAGAGGGGAGTGTAGATCTATCTTTGGTCCGGAAGAAAGGCTCGGTAGTGGAGTCCGGTAATACTTTGGGCTGCAATATCGTGATAAAAAACTCAACCTTTTTTGGACACTTCTTGTACTAAATGAATTTCTCATAGGGCTCTCTACAACCTTCATGAGGACGTCTAAGCCTAAAACTCGCTCCAACAATGAGAAAAATAAAGATTTACCTAAAGTAACTGTGCTATCCAAGGATACTCAAACAGAAACTTTGAGCTATCATATCGTCGTCATTCCTAAACTATTTTGGTTGATTCTTGTATCAGAATCGAAAGTCTTGAAGCCCTCTATAACTTTCTTGAAGGAACCTAAAGGTAAAAAGCAATAAAAAAAAGAGAAGAACTGCAAGTTATAGAGGGTGTGCAAACTGTATTCTCTCTCTCTCCAAAGTGGGCTTCTTTTCTCTTCCTCATGAGAGGAGTGAATAAGGTCTGAATATGTACGCAAAGGAAGTGTATTTGCAAGTATGTTGATGTATATATATAGTATCATAAAAAAAGACATATTATCTATGTCCGAAATGAATCTGATCCCTCCATGCTTCTCCTGAAGTAATAGGTAAGGATGTCAGGATTTGTACCCGCAACATTTTGTACCCAAAACAAATCCGCTACGAAACTGTGCTTGGTCGTGGAAAGTGAACTAGAAGACCCCCTCATTTATCTAAACTTATCATTAAACCCCCTTCTTTCTAGTTCCATCCAATTTTTGGATGGTAAATGGTCATGCGACCCACATGTAACTGGAAAATGGTAAAAACATGCCAATTATACCCTTCGACATTCTCATTTCTTCTCCTCTCTCATGCTCTTTCCCTTTTTATACAATAAAGTATTAGTTTTATACATAATATATATCGATATATATATGTGTGTATATCACCAAAGAGAAGAGGAAGAACATAATGGGTTTCTTCTTTTCCAACCACGACCGGTACTGAAATAAAGGCGAAGAAGACTATTCAAACAATCCTTCAGTCTTTGTTTAGTTCATTTAGTCATTTGGGCTACATTGTTGTTATGTTCTGACTAGGTTCATAAAGAGCTTCTCATGGCCGGTTTCCTCAAGCCGCTCCAGCCAACACCACCTCCACCAAATTCCCCAACGTCTTACAACCCAAATAATTTTTGCATTTTCCACCAAACACCCGGTCACCCTACCGAGAGATGCCAGCGCCTCCGTCACCAAATCAAGGACCTCATTAACAATAAAACCATCCTTCTCCCATCACAAGACCCAAATACCATCTCCAAACCATTGCTTAAGCACCAACTAAACCCCCACATCCATCAAATCAGCCTTACGTCTACTAACAATGCCCCCAACAACACTATAACCAACCCCGATCTCCACATTGACCCCACCATAATCTACACTGAACCCATGGGAGAATGTTGATGGAACCGTTGCTTGGGTAAACACAAAAGGATGAATCATCAGCGGCCATGCAGTTTTCCAATCTTCCACCAGCCTTAGGGTATTCAAACTTCGAGGCCAGTTTTCAGTTTTATTGAGTCAGTTTGTACTTCGAGTCTGTCATGCTCTCGTGTCTGTGAATTTTTCAAGTTCACGTTTGTAATATCTTATTGTTAAAATCGATGCCCCAGCAATCGAAAACCTCTAATACCAAAATAGGTTGGAGGGGCATCTCATGACGTGAAGAAAGTTTGCCAAGCCTTTGGCAACAGTCACAGGACCTACAGAAAGTGTGCACAGCTTTGAACATATCGGGCCACCAGAACCCGCACTGAAGAATCTTGGCGTTTGTTTTCTTGGCAGAAAAATGACCGCCACACGCCTCATTATGACAGAACTCTATGACTCCCTGCTGATCAGACTCGGGGACACATCTACGCACAATTTGGTTCGCACAGTATTTGAATAAATATGTGTCACAAAAAATATACTGCCGGACACTCCTCAAAAAGCGCTGCTTCTCCTGGGTAGACCAATGAGATGGAATTTGCCCAGTTACCAAATAATTGGCAATATCAGCATACCACGGGCACTCATTAGCAGCGAACAACTGCTCATCTGGAAAAGAATCTCTAATGGGAAGATTCGAGGTGGGGTCCTTGAACTCCAGACGGGATAGATGATCCGCTACTACATTTTCTACCCCTTTCTTATCCTTAATAATGAGATGGAATTCTTGCAGCAGCAGAATCCACCGGATAAGGCAAGCTTTCGCATCCTGTTTGGTCATTAAGTACTTCTGGGCCGCATGATCGGTGAACACCGTAATCTGCGAACCCACCAGATAGGATCGAAATTTATCTAAGGCAAACACCACCGCTAACAACTTTTTCTCGGTAGTGGTGTAATTCAGCTGTGCCTCATTGAGCGTCTTGCTCGCATAGTAAATCACACATGGGTCTTTCCCTCTTCTTTGCCCTAAAACAGCTCCGACTGCATAGTCGGATGCATCACACATTAACTCAAAGGGAAGACTCCAATCAGGAGACTGCACAATAGGCGGAGTAGTAAGACTCCGCTTGAACATTTGGAATGCCTCCTCACACACGCATTGGACCACACAAAGGGTGCGTCCTTTGCTAACAACTGACATAACGGACGGGAGATAGCACTGAAATCTTTAATGAACCGCCGGTAGAAACCAGCGTGTCCAAGAAATGAACGCACCTCCTTGACAGACTTAGGAGTGGGAAGATTACTAATCAAATCTATCTTAGCCTTGTCCACCTCAATACCCTTGGAGGACACAATGTGTCCCAACACAATCCCTTGGGTCACCATGAAGTGGCATTTCTCCCAATTCAGCACTAAGTGCTTCTCCTCACATCTCTGCAACACTTTCCCTAAATTCTCGAGGCAGATATCAAATGAGTCCCCGAAGACAGAAAAATCATCCATAAATACCTCTACAATTCGCTCCACCATGTCACTAAAAATTCCCATCATTCACCTGGAAAAGGTACCAGGTGCATTGCACAACCCAAAGGGCATGCGACGGTAGGCATATGTACCATACGAACACGTGAAAGTGGTTCTTGATCCTGTAATGCAATCTGATTATATCCCGAATACCTATCCACAAAACAATAGAAAGCCCGACCAGCTACCCTCTCCAGAATTTGATCAATGAAAGGGAGAGGGAAGTGATCTTTTCGGGTGCTCGCATTGAGCTTCCGGTAATCTATGCAAACTCTCCAACCCGTAGGAATCCGGATCGACACTAACTCACCCTGTGCATTCTGCACAACTGTCACCCCAGCCTTCTTAGGCACTACCTGAACTGGACTCACCCACTCACTATGTGCAATCGGGTAAATAATACCCGCATCTAAGAGCTTTAAAACCTCAGCCCGAACTACCTCTTTCATGTGGGGATTCAAACGCCGCTAAGGTTGCCTAGAAGGCTTCACACTATCCTCAAGAATAATTCGGTGTGTACACACCGTAGGGCATATACCATGCAAATCAGCGATAGTCCAGCCAAACGCGCTTATGTGTTCTCTCAACAGCTCGAGTAACTTCCTCTCTTGATCCACCTCAAGGGACGATGAGATCACCACCGGATAAGTATCATCGCCCTTCAAAAAGGCGTACTTGAGCGTGTTCGGGAGAGGCTTTAACTCTGGTTTTGGCGGCTGGACTGATGATGGAAGAACCTTGGGCGGAGGGTTGCCCAGAGGCTCGAACATTGGGTCATGAGCGACCCCACACAAATCCTCACACACATCCTCAACCTCTAACAACTCTAACAAGCTCACTGCCTCTGGAGAATCTAGAAGTGACGCCTCCTCGGCGGTAAGAACAGTCTCCAAAGGATCCCTATACAGGATTGTAGCTATATGCTCCTGAATGAGTGTGTCGATTAAACTCACCTCTTCTACCTCATCATCATCATCCTCAAAAGTGCTAACACTATACACATCCACCTCCATTTTCTCCTCACCGACAGACAACTGGACCTTGCCAATTTTGCAATTCCTGACAGCATTGGAGGTGGCTAAGAAAGGACGACCTAAGATGATGGGAGTCTTCTCTAAGCCTTCAGGACTCGGGCAAGTTTCCAAGACAATGAAATCAGCAGGAAAATGGAACTCGCCCACCTGAATCAACACATCTTCCACCACATCCTTAGGTACTCTCACACTCCGGTCTGCCAACTGCACTGTGATAGGAGTAGCTCTCAGATCGCCTAGGCCCAACTTTAAGTATACCGAATAGGGGACTAAGTTGACACTCGCTCCTAAATCCAGTAATGCCTTGTCGAATGTCTGGCCCGCGATATCTACTGTGATGGTGGGACACCCGGGATCCTTGCACTTGGCAGGAATCTCAGTTTGAAGAATGGAGCTCACCTGCTCGGTCAGAACCACATTGTTCTGACTCTTATGCTTTTTCGTGCAAAGGTCCTTCAATACCTTCGCGCACTGAGGAAAAGACTCAATCGCCTCCATCAAGGTGATAGGGAATTGCACCCTCTTAAAAAGTTCTAACATCTTATGGTTCATATTCTGCTTACGTTTCACCGCCAACCTTTGGGGAAAAGGAGCTGCTGGGACAACTGGCGGTGTTGGAGTCGTGGGGGCGGCGGCTGCCGGCACCTCCACCTCAGGTGACTCCTCCTTTCTCTGTACCTCTTTCCTAGGGACATTGACAATATCAGGGGTTGGTCTCGCTGCATCAACCGGCTCCGGAGGTGGAGCTGGTTTCTGCTTTGGCAATATGGACTTATCGACCTCCTTCCCACTCCTAAGAATGGTGAACGACTTAGCCTCCTCCTGATTCGGGTTCTGCACATTAGGACCTGAAGAATTGCCCAAATAATGGGTACCCGCTACATTACCCTGGGCTGGAAACCTACCCCTCTCTTGCTGCATCTGACTCATGGCCGCAGTGAGTTGGGATATTTGGGTTGTAAGGGCCCCAATTTGCTGCCTAGTTTCAGTCTGAAATGTCATCTGTGACTGCATCAGAGAGTTGACATTATCCTCTAACTTATGGTCACAGGCAGTCACTTGCGAATAACCTGGGGGAGGACCACGAGTGGATGGACCCGCCCCTATATTGCGGCGGGTATTGGAATGGGATAACCTGACCATGTGGGGGTTTGGACGATTGGGCCTGTTGAAACTGTTGCGGCGGAGGTAACGCAAGGGGTTGCGCTTGACCTCCACCTATGGGTTTGGAATCTGACCACCCAAAATTGGGGTGATCCCTCCATCCCGGATTATATGTGTTAGAATAAGGGTAAGGGTCCCAAGTCATGACTGCATTAACCTCTTCTTGATTAAACTGGTTTGCCCCCTTCGCAGCAATAAACCCAGGGCAAACGGTCGCGGTGTGATCTTTACATTCACACCACACGCAAACCTCCTCTTTGGATACCTCATTAACTGGCCGGGTCTGCCTCACCTCTAGCTCCTCTAATTTCTGAGCCATCTTTTCTACCTGAGCCTGAAGTCTTTGATCACGAATGGTGACAGGGACAACGTTGGACCCAAAAGGTCCGGTTCGCTCAAAATCGGATGGTTCTAGAGCCCTCTGCCTATCCGCTAGGTCATCTAAGAAATCCCAAGCCTCGTCCGCTGTTTTGGACAAAAAATCGCCCCCTTTGCAAGAATATTCTATGTGCTGGACTGTCTCAGCGTTGAGACCCAGATGGAAAAATCCTGCTAACTGAATTCTCTCAAAGCCATGGTGTGGCAGCTTTAGGAGCAAGTCCTTAAAATGCTCCCATGCCTTGAGAAATGACTCACCCCTTTCCTGCCTGAAACCTTGGATTTGTCGTGTAAGACTCTCAGTTTTAGCCTCAGAAAAGTATTTCCTAGAAAACGCATCACGCACTTGGGTCCAAGTGGTGAAGGATCGAGGCTTTTGCATCCTGAACCACCTAAGCGCGCCATCTTTCAGCGTTGCCTCAAACAGCTTGAGGCACGCGTTATCATGCTGGGTATCGGACGCCAGATTTCGCACCAACCCCTCAAATGTCTGCACATGCTCGTACGGATCATCAGACTCCCTCCCATAGAAACTAGGGAGGCTATTCAGGACACCAGGTTTGATTGTAAAGGCATTGCGTGCCGCTTGTGTCTCTTGAGGGAACACAGTGGGTCCGGGAGGAGTGGTCCTCGTGGGATGTATGTGCTGCCTCAAGGACTGCTGATTAGCTACTTGCTAGTCTGCCATCTCACCGATCTCTGACCCTTACTCCGAAACTGATTTTGGAACTGACTCTAACTCTGGCTGGAATAGCGGATTACTAATACTAACTGACTGAAAAGGTAACTCTATATAAAGACCACTAAGGGGAATAGACTCTGACTGGTGATCAACTGAGTCCGACTCTAAACTAGAAGATGAAGAACTAGAAAACACAGGCTGACTTGACTCCGGTTCGTTTCGAACTAACCGATGTGTAGGGTCGCGATAATAAAGGGGATCCCGTTTAGGGGAACTATTCTTAGTGCGACCTATGGTGACTCGACTAAAAGACAAAAAGAACTACAACTCTACACCTCTGAACACTCGTCACCGTTCCCCGGCAACGGCGCACCGGGTGTATAAAATTAAGACTCAAAAATACATCCCAAGCGCAGGACTACCAATCAGTGTAGCACAATAATCCGGAAGTACCGGAGTCGAACCACAGAGACGGACGGCGGTGTTTGACTCAAAAGTGTTGAATTTAGTTTAACTTGGCTCTTAGGTAGCCACCCCTTGTTTCACTTTGGTTGATTAACTAGAGAACTAACAACTTAACCGGTTTACTACGAATTAAAAAGAAGAGCGCAACCGTGGGGACTCCAGCGTCCGCGACTAGCCCTAACCAATATCCACTCGGGTCACAATTCATTTTAAGAATTGATTTCGGATTAGGAAAAAGATTCCCTAACGAATACACACCACCTGTCACCAGCTTCCATGCATAGCTACTGCTACACGGACTCTGGCGATGCCCGGGATTTCGTTCGTTAGGAGAAGAGATTTCATACCCAAAATTGCTTAAGAATTCCGTTTCATTTTTACCCGCAGTAGACATCGATTAGTCTAGCCACGGGGCGCTTTCGCCCCGCGGTCGCACTCTATGAGACTACTCACTCATGATACTAATAAACTCGATAATCATATTAAAAGTAGATCTAAACATGCTTCAGACAATTGAAATCAAATACTGAAAATACGGTACCACAGATTGCAGAAACAGAACGGTTTCGATTATTGAAAACAATCACCCAAGGAAAGCCAGATAATCTGTAGCAACTTGAATCTGAAATTGAACCTAAAAACAGTAGCAAAAGTAAGAAAATAAAACAAAGGTTATGAATGTGATAGGCGCGTGAAATCCATGCATTTAAGCGCCTAAGTAGGGAAGAATGAGTGCGTTAGACGTGCGGTTAATCCTCATTTTTCATTTAATTCGTTTACGTGGTTGGATTGTGTGTTTGTGCTTAATTCGCAGGGAATTTAGGTGTATTGGAGCTAATCGGAGTTGTTGAAATGGCATGCACGAGGATCAAAAAGGAGAAAAGCTGTGGAGACTAAGTGTTGGAGTTGGTTTCGCGTGGAAAAGTTCGTAACCCATCGGGAGCGCTACCTTGTTTCTCTGGAGCGCTCGAAATTGGCACAAAAGGGGAGCAAAAATGAACAGAGAGTTCCGGAGCGCTACACCAAAAGTGGTATAGCGCTACCTATGGGTTAAGAGGGTCAACGGTCAAGGGGGTATCAGCCGGTCAAGGAAGGAGATAGAGGCTCGGGAGCGCTACACCCATTTTGGTGGCATCTCGAAGAATATCTACTCTCTTACAAGACCCTCCAGCAACATTGACCACATAAGCTATCAAGCGAAAAATCTTAGTCACATCAATGTGATTTTTAGCAACAGCTACAAGAGTTAATTGTAGTTGATGAGTAAAACAATGAACATAAAAAGCTGACTCATTCTCCCTCAAAATCATAGTTTTAAGCCCATTTAATTCACCTCTCATGCTACTAGCTCCATCATATCCTTGTCCACGTACACTTGATAAACTCAACCCATGTCTAGAAAGCAAAAATTCAACTCCTGTCTTGAGTGATGAAGCAGTAGTATCAAGTACATGCACAATACCAAGAAACCGCTTAGCAACATTGCCTTTCTTGTCTACAAAGCGAATAAGAAGTGCCATTTGTTCTGTAATAGATACGTCTCGAGACTCATCAACTAAAATTGAGAAGAGATCATGATCAAGATCTTTAATAATAGCATTTGTAGTCTCACTTGCAATAGCATTTGCAATCTCCTTTTGAATATTCAAATGACACATCTTGTGATTCTTTGCACTATTTCCCAACACAACCGCATTGATGATTTCATTATGTTTAGCAAGAAACTTCAAAAGGTCAAGAAAATTACCTCTACTGATTGAATCTTCAGACTCGTCATGACCACGAAAAGGTAACCCCCCGCGCATAAGAAATTTGACACAATCGATTGATGCACCCAAGCGAATCCGATACTCATTCTTTTCTTTCTCCGAGTGTTTATGAAAAACACTTTCAATTTGTTGCTTTTGATTCATTAGAGCTTCGCACGTTTTCCAAGCAAGATAATGTGCACTGTTGTAGTCTCCAACATGTTTTTTTAGCCTATCCATCTTATTCCATGCCGAGAATCCCTCTTTCACAAAAGCGTCGCTTCCAAATTGACAATATCCGACCTAAATAGGTAGCAGTACAAACAAAATATAGCATCCTTCTCAATGCTATATTCCGACCAATTTTTATATTTTTCAAACCACGAAGGAACAAAGCGACGAGACACTCCACCAATCAATCGGGATGGGAAGTCGTGGCTAACAGGTTGGCAAGGACCTTTTTGCAAATAAAATCTTCTTATTGCCTCTTGATCATTAGGATGATAAGTTGAGATTTTTTCTCGAAGTCCTGGATCCGAGGGAAGGTTACTCAAATCGATACGAATTTTCTTCGTACAATTTTCCTCAATAGCACTAGCGGAAGATGAACCTTGCGTAGATGACGGTTTCCTTATCACAAACTTGTCCATATTATTTGAATCCAACACAATAACAAATTAACAATCCTAGATAAGCACATCTCAATATATTTAACAAGTGTTGTTGCTAGCTTTATATCCAAATCCAATGCTAAATTTAGGAACCAAGGCAAAGAATATGTTATTCAATAGAATCAGTACCCTTTCCAACACTTACACTGCCTACATACATACATATTATATACTATACGGTTATTTCATATATATATATATATTAATAAAATCAAAATCACAGATTCTCAGGGACCAAGGGCCAAGGCAAAGAATATATTATCCATATAGATATTATACAATTCTTGAACAAGTCAAACCCTAGAATATTGTAAATTTGTAAATAAATCTGTAAATTAGAGGAGATTTGGAATTAAGAGAACATTTACCTCAGTACCTCTCCCTCTCTCTCTCTCTCTCTCCTTCGTAGTTTAGGGCTTTCAATTGACCACCAAAACAACCCAGAGCAACAATGGTCACTGGACACTGGTAAAAACTAAAAACAATCGGAGTCACTGACCGATTGACGGACTGATGGCACTTCTCAACGCCGGTGAACGTTGATCGCCTACAGCTCTGCTCGATTGGCGACTGGCGGACTGGGAAGTGGCTTCTGGGTTCTGGCTCTTCGTCTCTTCGACCTTGGACGCCTCTCTCTCCTTTTCCCTTTCGTTTTTTACTTTTTTTTCCCCTTCTTCATCTGATCTTTTGTTTTCCTTTGTACTGACTGTATGCGTAACTTTTTGGAGGGGGGGGGGGGGGTCGCCTTTGGGGGAAAATAATCCAGTGGGGTCAACCCCAAAATGTAGGGGGTTCAAATATGAAATTAATTTTTTTTAATATAATAATAGTAATTTGTTTTTCCGTGGGGTCGGCTGACCCCTCCTTCAACTGTGCCGGCGCCCCTGCCTGTGTTCGAAATTGGGAAGTGGTTGTGTTCGATTGAATGGCATGTTTTGGGGATTAAAGAAAGTGGAGTGCGGAGATTACGTGGGGAGTTACAGGTTGTCCGTGGGTCAGAGAGAGAGAGAGAGAGAGAGAGAGAGAGAGAAGATATGAAAGTGAGCAGACATTCAGTTGAGACTTGAGAGGTTGTTCGTGGGTCTGGTAAAGAATGGGTTCTCTTTTGAAGGAGTGTTGAGTGATGAGTGATTTTAGGGAGGTTTCGACGTGGGTGTGGGTAAAGGGGGAAAAAGGAGCCGACCTCGCATTTTGTGGGTAAAAAATAATTAGAAACTTTAGAAAATTAGGATTGGGGTCTGGAGTGTTTTGAGGGTTCAACTACATTGCTATAGTATATTTAAAGATAGATAGATAGATAGATGAGACTTTTCTTGTTTCGACAAAAAAAATGAAATTCACCCTTGGGCAAGGTGAACTAACCTGAGGAAAAAATACCGATGGGACCATAGATTTAAATATCGGCCGAGACGTATCGTATCGGCCGATACGTAACGGTATTTTGAAGCTCCGATACGGATACATGCCGATATAGCGGTGTGGAGGAATATCGCACCCCGTATCGGCCGATACCCGATACGTCTCGGTGTCTCGGCCGGTTCGGCTTCGGTCTGGGCCGATACGGGAAAAAAAAAAAGAAGTCTGAAAAAATGGAAAATAGGGGAAAAAAACCACCTTCCAGCCGGGAAAAATGGAGATTCTGTCGAAGCCTATACCAGCCGGATTTTGTGAGGTATTGGGGGAGTTTGAGACGAGAGAGAGTGTGAGAGAGAGATTGGTGAGAGAGGTTAGTATTGATTTGATCTTTGAGAGAGAGAGGCAGAGATGGACCTTTGGGTTCTGGCTTTACTCTGTGAGGGGAGAGAGTGACGGCGAACTTACAAAGTGAGGAAGAGAGAGAACAGAAGTCGGCAGAGGTAAGAATGAGTTCTTTTATTAGAGCAAGTGCAGGAGATTTGGTAAAAATTGAGCTAAAATTGATGACGAACAGTGCACATTTACCTCACATGTCTTTCAACACTCCAACAATATATTCTATTTTACCCGTCCTTCATTAAATTATTATTATCCTCTTTAAAATATTACAAAAATTGCCAGTTCAAAAAACTGAAAGAGGTAGAAAGGGGAGAGAGAGAGTAATAAATTAGAATTATTAAATCCTTCCCAGTGAACAGAGCTTTGCTATTTTTGGCCAAGTACTGTTTACAAACGAATAATACCTACCTTTTACCTAATCTGCTGCAGATGAGTTTTTGGGTTACAGCTTGGCCAAAATAGCTGGATTTTGGTTTTACACAAGCTGTTGGGCTTGCTCTTAGGGTTAAGAGTTACCTTTCCTGATGGAATACACGTGGACGGTGGATCTTTTTCCTTTGGAACAACACTAAATAAGTCAAAACCAGCCTCTTTTTAGGGGAGGTTCAGGTTACTGAGAAAGGAAAAAGAAATTTAACTTTTACAAAATGTAGTAGTTAAATTGATACTCTCAAACTTTTGTTTCTCAAAAAATTGTCTAATGATACATTTAGAGTGGAGAAAATGCGTTATTGTACGCCTTAAGTTAGTTAAAATGTAGAAAATTAAGTAAATAAAGGAAAAAAATGTGTATAGTCAAGTTTTATACGTATTGCTAATGATTTAAAAAAATTCACGGCCGAGACAGCCGATTCCCGCGACGTATCGCCGATACACCCCGATACCTTTACACCGATATCGCGACCGATACCGCTATTTAAAACTATGGATAGGACACAGTCATGTGGTGTTGCAATACCATTTTCTATCACAAAATAATGTGCAGCCAAGAATTATGTGTATGAACCTCACATGACCTTCAAAAATGATATGTGCAGGGAAGGCCCTGCGGGGCCCAAAAGGATCCCGAACAGTTGATCCGAGCTGCTCAAAAATTTTAAAACCACATTTTGAGTGGGTCCACTAGAAACTAGCTCCACTCGAAATTTGGTTTTAAAATTTTTTAGCAGTTCGGATCAACTTTTCGGGATCCATATTGGGTCCCGCAGGGCCTTGTGGTTCCCTGCAAATTCTTCCCTCCAGCATTTAGACTTACCTTTGACTCCATTCTCTGTCTTCTCCACTTCCTTCCAAACCACCCCCTCCCCTTGCCCTTCGGGAAGTTTTTGTGGTTCTCCACGCCTTCTCTCTCTCTCTCTCTCTGGGCAATCAACCAACATTGATCAACCACATCATTTACCTTTCCATCACCTTCATCATTTCCAACTCTTCAATCTTTTTCACATGAATATCCTTGTTTGAAATAAAGAAAACATATATATATACATCAATAGTATTTCAAGACAAAGATGAGAAATGGGTTATTGCACAAATTTGTTGGAGGAGGAGTTGCTTCTCCTTAAATTGTCACAACCTCTCTCTAAGGTAATTTTTCATGACTAATCTTGTTTTTTATTTTTTCATACTAGTATTTTTTTTTGTGAAAAAGACGAATTATATGTCACCCCAAATGCCTTGGAAGTATTATAGTTTCTGACATCTCCCCCATTGCTTAATTTTGATTCTATCAGATTTGAGCAAATTGTGGTCTAAAGCTTGATTTGATTCAAGTCATGTTAAAAGTTATCTATATTTTTCTTGTCAAATCGTAAAACAAAAACAAAAACAAAAAATTGTCCCGAAAATATATCTGGTCATTTGTGTGAAGGGAAACCATCGCCAATCTTTACTTATTAGGAGTATTTTATAAGATTTGGCTACAAATATGATTGTTGGGAATTCATGAAGGGTTTGGTCAGGGACGGAGCCAGGAATTTCACTACGCAAGGGCGAATTTTTTTCCAAAATACTTTACAGGGGCGAGCCTATGTAATTCATAGGAAAATTTATTTTTTTCTATATAATAATACAGGTTTTTATGTTTTTCGTAGGGGCGACCGCCCCTACTGGCCCCCCTTTGGCTCCATCCCTGGGTTTGGTTCTTTTTCGATTTTAATACAAATTAATGAAAGAATTGCAGAAATTTTAACCAGTTTCTCTCTCTTATGGAGTTTGAATTTGATGAAGAAGCGAAGCAATCCTTGTATCATTGTATGCCATCTATATTCCATTGTCTGATACCAATCCCATTTTACAGGCAAACTATTGCACATATTCTCTCCATTAATCCTTTTAGATTGGCATATATAATAATTTTCTGAACCTAACCCTAATGAGTTGGCCTGGTGGTTAAGATTTGGAACTTAGGGGTTTCATGTTCGAAAATTACCCCCAGGTGCTATCAACTTCTTTTGGCCAGTTCATACAGAGCTTTATTTGGGCTCCCCACAAGTGGGTGAAGAATCGGGCCCCAAAATTAGTCGATGTACGCGTAAGCTGACCCGGACACCTTAGTTATAAACAATATTAATTTACTGATCATAGTAAGATCTTTTTCGTGGAAAGAAAACTCCTGCACATCATCAATTCATCATAATTTAGCTTTTCTAACCCATTTATTTCTTGTTTTTCTCCATTACATTTTGATAGAAAATGTTAAAAGAATTATGAAACTTGTCTAAGCATGTTTAATTTGCTTTCTGATAGGCAAAGGAACCTTCACTTCACAATTTTGTGGTTTTGTCATACATTAGAAGAGGGTAACTATTTGGTTCAGATTGTACTAGCTTTTTCCAATGGCAACCAAAATAAAAGGGATCTACAAAGGAATCAAGTACATCTCCCAAATCTTTGGTAATGCCTCTTTCATTGTCTCTCTTGTATGGTTTTTTATTTTGTGAGTTTTATATGTAATACTCCATCCGTCCTAATTGTTTGCTCTTTATGAGGATTCCAATTTTTAGAGAGTCTAAGTTTTTGCTCTTAAAATTGTTGAGGTATCCACAATAACCCTTCAATTGTATCCGTGTTAAACTAAGTATTTACTTCAATTTAAAAGTGAAGGGCTAAAATGTGTGAAGTTTGCCTTGTTTTGATTGGTAATTATGGAAATGAAGCAAACATTTTGGGACGGTTCAAAAGGGAACGATGAGCAAACAAAATGGAATGGAGGAGCACTAGCTACATGGTACATACTGTTGGAAAAATTATAGTGGCAATACAAAATCCAGAGAATAATTTCTATTGATAACAAAATAACAAAGAACAGAAATGAAATTGAAATTACAGAAACTGGAAATAAAAGATACAAACAGCGAGATGGAATCCAAAAGAGCCGAGTCCTGTGATAACACAGTCTCCTTAACGAAATTGCGCCGCCTACCGGTGGGTGTTGTAGGTTAATCGGTGATCTCGTCCCAGAATGAAACGGCAAGAACCACGTACAGCGGAACACCTCCGATGTATGCCTTGGCGAACGAACTTACACCTGTCTCTCTCTCTCAAAACGTGACCGACAGTATATAGAATGTAGCAGTGGAATTGCTGTTTGCTGGTGTAGAAAACCAATGGAAGAGGCTTCAATATATAGCTGAAGGAGGAGCCTCTGTCACCAATACGAAATTCAATTTCTCCAATTGAATGCTGCAATCAAATGGTGTAACCCCCAACATGAATACGAATTTTGAATTCTGCCATTAACCTCAATTCATGAGGGGTAATCAACACAGAAAAACTGCTAGAAATATTCATTTCGTTCAGATTCATCGAACCCGGAGTGGACCGTTTGGTTGCCTCGTCAGGCCCTCCGAAACGCACCGGTTTCATTAATCCGAAATTTTGTGAAATTTCCAACAATCCCCCCATGGATGAAATTGGCAGGCATACTGACGCAGAGCACGAAGCTGACCCGAGAGAGAGGTAACGGATAAATCCTGCATAGGATAGGTAGCTTTTGGCCTTGAACCTTCCCTTGTGATAGCCTGTCGAGTTTACTGGCAGATCAGTGTGCGGTTCCGCTTTGAACTGTTCCGCCGCCGGTGTAAACTGAGACAATAGACGTCATACAGAACTTCTCCTGACGTAGTTCAGTTCTCACTGTTGGGTTCATTTCGGCCATGACACCCCCTTCCTGGTTCTGCAAGTATTTTCTCGAGAATTTCGCCAGGATTCTCAAAGAAGCGGCCCCACTTCATACTCACATAGGTGACCTTCTTATAAAGGGTATCCTGCTATACCCCGCTCGGAATCTTCGACGCATAAGAGTCATTAAAAGCAAAGCTTAACCTTCCCACATTACAGGCATCACTGTTCAACATCATACGCTGGAACGGGCAGGAGACCTTGTCTCCTCAGTGATCGTTCTCTATTACACGCAAAAGGCAGTCTCATTGAACCTAGATCTTGGGATCTCCAGTCAGCTAGGTTGGCTACCCCCACGGTAATTATGAGCGTAATGGCTTAAGCCCCATTAATTTTGATGCTTTATCAACTAGCTCTCGAGATAACCCTTTAGTTAGCGGATCCGTAATATTGTCTTTTGACCTTACATAGTCAATCGTGACAATCCCACTTGAGAGCAGTTGTTTAATGGTATTATGTCTTCGACGTATATGTCTAGACTTACCATTGTAATTGACACTCAGTGCCCTACCAATTGCAGCTTGACTATCGCAGTGGATACTAACAGCTGGTACTGGTTTGGACCATCTTGGAATATCTTCCAGGAACTGGCGTAGCCACTCGGCCTCTTCTGTTGCTTTATCTAAAGCTATGAATTCAGATTCCATCGTAGATCGTGCTATACACGTCTGTTTGGAAGATCTCCAAGCAACAACTGCACCACCTAGCGGAAAGACATCCACTCGTGGATTTCGAGTCTTTCATATCGGATATCTAATTCGCATCACAGTACCCTTCCAGTACTGCTGGATATCTGGTGTAGTGCAACCCCTGATCACGAGTATATCTCAAATAGTGTAGCAACCTGACTATTGCCTTCCAGTGATCATGTCCTGGATTACTCGTGTATCTGCTTAGCCTGCTAACTGAGTAGGTTATATCGGGCCTTGTACAACTCATCAAGTACATGTGGCTCCCAATTATCCGAGAATACTCTAATTGAGACACCCTTTCCCCCTCATTTTTGGATAAATGGAGACTTACATCCATGGGGGTTCTTGCGATGCATGTATCAGACTTGTTAAACTTTTCAAGAATTTTGTCAACGTAGCGTGTTTGAGACAACGCAAGTCCGTCAGATGTTCTGGTGATCTTCACACCCAGTATGACATCTGCTAGGCCCATATCCTTCATGTCAAACTTAGAGTTCAACATATTCTTGGTAGATCGAATGACTCTGTCATTACTACCAACAATGAGCATATCATCAACGTAGAGACACAAAATGACGTATCCTTCATCGATGTCTTTGACATAAACACACTTGTCACATTCGTTGATCCGGAAGCCACTAGACAACATTGCATTGTCAAACTTCTCATGCCATTGTTTAGGTGCTTGCTTTAGACCATACAGAAATCTAACAAGCCTGCAGACTTTTCCCTTCTTGACCAGGCGCGGAAAAACCCTCAGGTTGTCCCAAATAGATTTCTTCTTCTAAATCGCCGTTCAGGAAAGCTGTCTTTACATCCATTTGATGTATCTCAAAGTTTCGCAATGCAGCAATCGCGATTATCATTGACCCATCTGCTTACATCTTCCTCTTAAAAATCCATTTGTAGCCCAGAGGCTTACTGCCTGGTGGCATATCCACTAGTTCCCATGTATGGTTCTGCAATATGGAGTCAATTTCACTCTTAATAGCCTCTTTTCACAAAGGACTTTCTGGACAGCTAACAGCTTTCTTGTAAGTCTGAGGCTCACTTTCTAATAAATAAGTTAGAAAGTCCGGACCAAAGGATGTTGATATCCTAGCCCTTTAGCCACGTCTAGGCTCTACATCAAGTTCTTGTTGTTGGTCTCAACTGCTCTCACTAACAGTCTCTAAAGTTCTCTTGACAAAACTTAACTCTCCTTGTGTTCTTGTGTGCACACAAGCAATAGTCGTTAGGCCTATTTATTCCTTTTAGGAATAGGTGCAACCACTTCTGCAAAACACCCCTACATGCATAGTACCTCATTAAGGCCATCATATGCGTAGAGAAATGATTCTCTCCATAAATTCTATGAAAGTAGAATTCATCAACATAGAATGAATCATACTTCTCAAGCATGATATAGTATTTCAACAATCTCATATTGTTGAAGCAAATAAGGTGTAGTGGTTGGTGAACTACTCCAAGTAGGACACTAGTTCCACCAAACGGTAAACATATTTACCGCAATAGTCACTATCCATCACCTTAATCATGTTCTTGCTCTCGGACAAGTACATGAAGTAATATTTTGTGCTACTTTTGACAAAAGTATAAAATACTTATTATCTCTCCATCACCGTAGATTACGTCCAACGGTTCAGTGCTTCTTTCAATTTACAAAAAAGAAGTCTTTATTCTTTGACTTTCACAGTGGCAATGACATGCCTGTTCTGCTCATTCCATAAATGAGAGAAACATATTCCCGTAGGAACCACTGTTGGTGCACCAAACAGCTTCCCTCAACACAAGCTGTTCACAAGGGTTGAGTGCATTTAATTAGCCTTCCACTGGCTATGCACTTTAGGCCAAGCACAAAAGGCCGGATCAAGCCTACCACTGGCTGATCACAAGGCTGTGCACACAGTCTGCTTCAAACGAGCAGAATACACAAAGGGCAGTGTCACGGCAAAAGCCGAGTAGACCACCCCAGAAAACAATCGGTCCAATGTTCACAAGATCATGGCCGCGCAGTGTCAAGGCATAAGCCAAGTAAACTGCTCCAGAGGCCGATCATCACACCAATCCAAGGCCAGCCGCGCACGACTGCCGAAGACTGTAGCCATCTAGCGTACCACGATACCGATAAAAAGGTCCAGTCGCGCACGACTGACCACGGCCGAAGCCAAATAGGTTACCACATATCCCATCCGAGGTCAAGTCGCGAACAACTGACCGCGACCAATGCCAAGTAATTTTTCCCCTTCCGAGCAAATGTCGAGCAATCCACTACGAAGGCACAAGCCAAGTGGGTTACTCCTACCTTGTGGCAAGAATTACTCCACCACATCTGCTAAGATAACCAAACTGAAACTGCATCCACATTAAGCAACGATCTCAATGGTTATTTATCAAACCCAACTGTTTGTGGAAAAGTCATGCACAATGACAACTCATTAGAAATAGGATCATAGATAATGTTATTCTCCATATGTCGTCACATTGACATGATTGATATTTATGCAAAGTGATGAACTCTAATAAATGTATATACGCACACATACATCTCCATATATGGAAAACCCAAATATCAATTTAGTAGATATTGTCCAATCAGTTCTAATCCCATAAGAACCGTTACTGAAATCATTCTAACTGAAATGGTTTTTTTATTTTTTATTTTTTATTTACGTGAGCACTAAAGATATTCAATACTTGTGCACAAAATCAAATGTATTCACCAAGCCACGCCCATACATAAATGGACCGAACAAAATGTTCCAACCATTGGTAAACAAAAAAAAAAAACCATTAAACCATTTTTTAGTTTACCTATTAACCGCACGAGTAAACCTTACTCCGTGATATTAATAATATAATACATGGTTTACTGCAAGTTAGAAGTTAGAACAGAGCATCGATAGCAATTAGAGCAGTAGTAAAAACATATGGGAATATGAACCTCATCCCATTACCGAGAATGATTTTATGGCAACAATTGGAATATGCTTCATAAACCAAATTATTCACAACAGATATGAGACTAAAACGCAAAATGCCAAAAAATCAGTGTCTCAAAACCAAGGCAGTAAATGAGAGTCAATTCAATTGTTCTCCCAAAACAACGGTTAATGCTACTAATGATAAAAAAAAAAAAAAAACATATACTGCCTTGGAATATATATATATATATATTTTTTTTTTCCCCAAAAAATCCCACTCCTGTTCCAACAAATCAACAAAATCTATAACTCTCCCCGAGAGAAATTGTCGAACGGCTATCGGAAATCACCACCACGTTCTAGTGTACCAATGAAAAGGGAAACTTGCTATTCACTGTGTAGTTGGGAGAGACGGAACGTGGGATACAAAAATTCATGCAAATAATAGATTCACAAACGTGGATAAAATATTTCTGCACAAAATTAAATACCCGTTACCGGCATATTTTCTCATGCTATCAATACATCCAGAATCCCGCGATAGCATCCTGTGGAAAAACATCCAAACTTCCAAAACACAAAAGGTCAAATCATGACATCCACTGATGAAATCACAAATTGGTGAACAGCTCTCTAAGTTATCGAAGTCTCACTTCATACATATGTGAACACATTAAATCATGATTTTCTCCACTGACCCATTAATCAAATTAGAGATCAAACAAGTCAAATGAGAAACGGTGTTCTATAATAGAAAAAGTTCAAACCGCTGACTAAGTTCGAAAACCGTTCCAATTTTATCCAATTCGAAACGACTTGGATATCAAACCTGGTACTATATTTCCAAGCCAAAAGCCGAGTAATCTAAACAGATTACTCTTATGGCGCACAAAAGTGAGACGTCATCACGATTTCTAATCTGCAAACACAACTAATCTGCAACCAAACAGTTAGAACCAAACAGAAACTGTTTTCTGAAATTTGATTGCCAATCGATTAAAAAATTTCGTTAAGCATGTTGGAAAAATTATAGTGGCAATACAAAATCCAGAGAATAATTTCTATTGATAACAAAATAACAAAGAACAGAAATGAAATTGAAATTACAGAAACTGAAAATAAAAGATACAAACAGCGAGATGGAATCCAAAAGAGCCGAGTCCTGTGATAACACAGTCTCATTAACGAAATTGCGCCGCCTACCGGTGGGTGTTGTAGGTTAATCGGTGATCTCGTCCCAGAATGAAACGGCAAGAACCACGTACACCGGAACACCTCCGATGTATGCCTTGGCGAACGAACTTACGCGTGCCCCTCACTCTCAAAACGTGACCGACAGTATATAGAATGTAGCAGTGGAATTGCTGTTTGCTGGTGTAGAAAACCAATGGAAGAGGCTTCAATATATAGCTGAAGGAGGAGCCTCTGTCATCAATACGAAATTCAATTTCTCAAATTGAATGCTGCAATCAAATGGTGTAACCCCCAACATGAATACGAATTTTGGATTCTGCCATGAATCTCAATTCATGAGGGGTAATCAACACAGAAAAACTGCTGGAAATATTCATTTCGTCCAGATTCATCGAACCCGGAGTGGACCGTTTGGTTGCCTCGTCAGGCCCTCCGAAATG
>JAXBDA010000904.1:0-67216 GCA_036023075.1 Gaultheria prostrata
CCCCATTTCGCGACGATTTCTATTTCCTCGCCAAAAAGTCCCATTTGACGACGAAATCCAATTTCCTCGCCAAAAGATACCATTTGGCGAGGAAATTTAGATTTCCTCACTAAGTTTTGTCGCCCTATGTCATTTTTGTTGTAGTGTTTACTGTATCAAATCACTAAGTATCAATAGCTAATCAATAAACCATATTCACTGTATGAAATTTTCATCTTTTAAAGGGCATATGAATTACAAGGTTTATTGATTTACAATTTTCACTGTATCGAAGAAACTATTCAAAACAACAATCTTGCATTGGAAAAAAAAACACCATTGGATCGAAAAAAACAACACCGCCATTAACTTTCACAAACCCGTAAATTTTTTAATACAAATTTATAACTCAACAAAACCAAGAAAGAAAAATACAAATTGTTCAAACCTGAAAAACAGAAAAGAATGAAACGTGGGTCTTCGAGAATGATTTTGTGGTATCAATACTAGTACGAATCAGAGTCCAACACCATGGTTGTTAAGTTGTTTCCTCCGATGGGTTCTAGCAACAACGTTTTGGATGAGAAAGCTCTTTGGGATTTGATCATGAAAGTAGCCGCACGTGGATGTGGAACACCAGATCTGAGCCGGATTGCCGGAGAGATGAGAGAAAGAGTGGATTTTGAAGATAGGAAAGAGAAGGCTACAGGGTTGTTTCAAAAGATGGCCGCCAGAGAAGAGGGTAAAGGAGATAACCTATAAATCTAATCCCATTAATCAAGGAAATTTGAAAACGTGAATAAAGTTAATAATATACGTACACTGCCATCTCCTGATTTTAAGGAGATGTGTATATCTTTATATTGGTAATGTTTTGAGTAAGGAAAATCTATAAATGGTAATAATATAATTGATTAAATGATATTTAGGGAGAGTTAATAAGGGCACAATGGTCCGATTATCCATTTACAGGATGAAATCATAACTATTCAAATCTCATAGGATGGAATCATAAGGAGAATTTTGATACAGGATGCCTAATTAAAATACTCTACTTTGTTTCCTTTCAAAAAAAAAAAAATGGTATTGAGTTAATTTTTTATGATTATTTACTCATATTGACATGAGAAATTTAAAAAGTCAAAAATTTATAAAAGTTTAACAAAGTTTTGAAGATAACTATCAAAAAAGAGAACCAATTTTGTTGAATTATTTTAATTTTTAAAAGATTTGGTTTATTTTATTTTATTTTTAGTTCATTGCGTTGAAAATAAAATATATTAAATAATTAAAGTTAGTAAAAAATAAAAACGCCACAAAAAAATTTTTTGTGCCAAATTCGCTTGTCATTAAATATGTACCATATGGAATGGAAAAAGTGTTTAATAAGGGAAGAGATCATATTTGGTCCTCATGGAACTCGACCTTTCTGATAAAATGATGTAGTCTTAGATTTGTTCACTTTCAGTGATATCCGTTTTCAATTTTATCACGCGCCTAAATGAAACTTATACACACATTCAAAAATTTAGGTGTTTCTGCGACAAACGAAGGATGTCGTCCAAAATAAATTTTTTGGTCAATCAAATTTCGAAAACCCCTTCATCAAGACATTATAATAGGATGATATTTTCATCCGAAAAAAGTCTAATGATACGTTCGATTGTCTTCATAAAAGATATATATACAGTTCCAATAGCAAAAAAAATACCTCAGGTGGTGCTTTAGAAAGCTTTAATGCCTCCGAAATCATTAACGTCTTCCGATCACGTGGTTATCGATATATATCTTCCGATCATGTGGTTATCGATAACCGATGATTTTATAAATTGGTGAAAATTATGAAATAAGTGAAACATGAAATCCTAACGGTTAAAATCGACCATTCTAAAACTGTTTACTCGACAATGACCTTTAAAATTTATACATTCAACTTATTTGATAGTAAGTTTTATGCAATAGGTGAATATACAGTAGTCACAAGACCCTGACACGATCATGACGATCAAGCTCGTTGGTTTTTGTTTTGCTTATTGATTAAACCATTCATGTAAACTTTTGGTTCCATCAAGTTTAGAAAACCCCTTCATCGAGACACAATTGATAGTAAACTAAGTCTTGTACAATGCTTGAACATATAGCAGCCACAGCCGTGACACAATCATGATGATCGGGATCGATGTTTTCGTTGTGGTTGTTATACTTTGGCTCCATCGAGTTTAGAAAGCCCCTTAATCGAGACGCAATTGATAGTAAACTAAGTCTTGCATGTGCATGGGTTGAATGTGTAGCAAACTACATGACTGCGACACAACCACGTCGATCAATATCGATGATTTCGTTAGGCTTGTTGATTAAATCATCAGATTTTTACCTCTAAGTCTAGAAAAGAGGCATCTAATTACTATTAATGTAAGTCACTTTTTTTGGGGAGTTTAGGTTTAGGGTGCACTTTTCTATTATAGGTTTTTAGTGGTTTAGACACTTTCACAGGGTACCCTAGGATTTAGGTATAAGTTTAGTTATAAACATTTCAAAATTTAAAATGTAAAATAAAAAGAAGAGAGAGAGAGAGAATGCTGTTTGCCGTTAACCTTTGGGCCCGCAGAAATTTACCTCAGCCGTGAATTTTGATTTCTCTAGTGGAGTCGGTGGGAAATCATGTAGCTTTCTTGTACCGGCTCGTAAAAAGCTCTTCAAAAATCTTGCGTTCTTTGTGTGGACTGCGCTTGGAAAAGGGGAATGCTCGGAGTGGTATCGGATTCACAACCAGACTTCCTAATGGAAATTTTATTGCGCAACACTCTATATATCAACATACAGCTGTAGTCTTATTCAAATGGAAATCCAAGCAATAAATTAAGCAGTTAAATATTGTCTAAAAAAGGATTTTAATAACATCTATATTCTAACGGATTGTTTCAATGCTATTATGCAGATATGGAGGAGTAAGGGTCACCACTACGACACCTTTTTGATCCGTAACCTGAGACAGGAGATTGCAAAGCTGAATTTTTGCAAAATATTTGAAGTAGACCAGAAAGAAGTTTAGTCCACTCAGCTTTTGGCCAACCATGCGTTAGGGCATTTTGTTCCTCACCCGAACACTGGTGAGGGAATCTACTATTAGTGTTTTTGTTTGAGTTGTTTATGTGTTTTGTTTGCTATGGTGTAATTTTCAGCTTGCAGAGACTCCTTGTTATTTGCCTTAGGTTGTTGTTATTAATAATTTTTTTGTCTTTCATCTAAAAAAAAAAAAACCAAACACTTTAACACATACATAACATATTCTAACTATGTAATTAAAGGGGAATGATTTTCACTCTCGTTTTTTTTATAAATGCACTACATTTTTTGTCTTTATGTGAAAAAAATACACATAATTAAAATTGCAATAAAGTCTAAAAGACAAGTGAATGAAGTGCATTCATAAAAGAAGGGGGTGTGTATCTCATTTCCCCAATCTAAAACTGAAATTCCAAATGCATGATTTAAAAAAGAAAAAGAAAATTGGCGCCCAAACAAATGGCTATGGGATATTCGGATCAACTGGAGATAGAAAGAGCCGAGTAGTTGGACTGAGTAATCAAAGCACTTTTTGGTTTGTTAAAGCCAAAATAGATATGCCAAATGGAGTTATGTGAGTAAACCTTAAAAGAGCTTTGTTACGTAAACACCATTCTGAATACAATACTTAATAAAGTAATAATGTAAGGTCTCACGGTATATCTCGACAATCCGAGTCGATCATTTTTTTTTGCTCTAGACATCTATATCATTTGTACAAAAAATTCAAATTGATTGGATACCGGTAAGTATTTGATTCATATCAATTGTAGTATTCTAACAATGTAAAAATTTGAAAAAGCTATCAATGTCCGATTAATCTGATTTTTGGCAAGGACATGGTTCGTGGTAAGACCTACAAATTGAACGATTCAATAAATGTATGTTGGAAATTACCCTATTTGGTGGTGTGCTTGAGAGATTGTGTTTGAAATGTGTGAATGTAGAAGTACCCAAACCTTAAACAGAGAACCTTAAGCAGAAC
Source organism: Gaultheria prostrata (assembly GCA_036023075.1). Lineage (NCBI taxonomy): Eukaryota > Viridiplantae > Streptophyta > Magnoliopsida > Ericales > Ericaceae > Gaultheria > Gaultheria prostrata. The sequence continues at coordinate 4,031 of JAXBDA010000904.1, forward strand.
CTTAAACGAAGGATCAAAACAAAATAATAATATAATAAACCTTAAACTCAAGTTGTTAATTAGTTCTCCAAGTCGGCTAAAAATAGAGTGCCTCAGTGGCGCCAAAACATAAACCGAATACGAGAGAGAGAGAGAGAGAGAGAGAGAGAGAGAGAGAGAGAGAGAGGGAAGCTTTTGCATTACGATCGATCGAGCTGATCCAAAACCGGAATCATGTCTTTGAAAAATGTATGTTCCTTTGATTCTTCTTCACCTCGATTTCACTGTTGATGAGAGCTAATTGGTCCGGTTGCTCTGTTTCATTTTGACTAGGAAAGTGAAGTTTTCAACTCAATTAATCCGAATCTGCAGTTTTCAACTCCAGATCTTCATAGAAACTGAATTTTATGTTTCCAATTTATTCATGTTTGATGCATTTCGTACAGAAGAAATTCGAATGCTAATGATATTTTGTACTGATTTTCCTTTATTTAACTTCTCGCAACTTTCTCGGCATCCAAACAGTGTGCGAAGTACTTCTATTTGGAATTCAAATTTGAATTCGTTTATAAGTTCTTCCGCTATGTATGTTCGATTAACGTGGTTTCGTCGAAATTTGATGCGCTCGCTCCTCTCGTTGCTCTGATTTGCTGTAAGAATGAATTATCCGTAGACGAACTGAAGTTTTCAACTCCAGATCTTCGTAGAAACTTAAATTTATGTTTCCAATTTATTCAAGTTTGATGCATTTCGTACAAAAAAAAATTAGAATGCTAATGATATTTTGTACTGATTTGCCTCTATTTTCTCACAACTTTCTCGGCATCCAAACAATGTGTGAAGTACTTCAATATGGAAATTGGAATTCATTTATAGTTTACTTCTGCTAAATGTTCAATTGAGGTGTTTTTGTTTGAATTGTGATGCGCTTGTTCCATTCATTGCTCTTATTTATTCTAGAAATGATCTTCACAGAAACTTAAATCTATGTTTTCAATTGATTCAAGTTTTTTGAATTTTGTATATAAGAAAGTTGAATAGTAATGATTTTTATTGATTTTCTTGTACGCACTTTCTCGGCATGTTTGTAATTTGAATTCGGTTTTAAGTTCCTCCGGAAAGTATGTTCAATTAATGTGGTTTTGTTCGAAATGCGGTACACTAGTTCCTTTCGTGGCTCTGATTTATTGTAGAAATGAATTAGCGGCAAAGTTTTTTCAACTCAAGATCTCCACATTTACTTAAATTTATGTGTCCAAATTCGACTTTGCTGTCTTTTGTGCAAAAGAAAGTATAATTATTTTTATTGATTTCCTAAGTATTTCTGTTTGCAATTTGAGTTCGTTTATAAGTTCTTTCCTCTAGATATGTTCAATTAATGTGGTTGCGTTCCAAATGCGAATTAGCGGCAATTGTTGAGTTCCAAATGTGTGTGCTCTTTCCTCTAACTGTTTTCATCTTTTATGGTTAAACAGCTGCCAATTTCCGTGGAGGAAGCCAACAAGAGTGACGAATTTTCTTTTGACGGTGGTATGACAAACTCCAAAGAGTTATGGGAGTCAACAGGCGGATTTGAAGCTTGGAGAGAAGTAGGTGTCGGAGGTTCATGCACGGTGTTCAAAGGCCTATTCCGAGGCCAGGTAATGTTCCTAAGTCAAAATATAAATCCATTGACAGCTACGACTACGTAAATTTGATTTACTATTTGTGGCACTGTTGAAGTGGTTTGCCCATATGGTCTTGTGTAGTTTGAGCTTCCTTTCTTAAGATGATGCTCTTCTCTTTATATAATTGAGCTTCCTTGCTTAAAATGCCTTTGATTTGGTTTTCCCTCATTGTGGCTATAGTGAGAGCTTTCAGTGTAGGAGATGAGCCTGCAAGGGTGGTGGTTGCTGCTTGACCATACTTGCTGATAAAATTTAATATCCCTGTGGTCATCTTTTAGATAATATAGAACATAATCCCAGTAGTAGAACTCTGTACATGTGTGTGTGTGTGTGTGTGTATAAACTATATGTTCAGCGAATTGTTTCTTATTTTTCAAGGAATTGCGTGGTAAGATCAAGTAAGTTTGCAAGGACGGTGGAATTTAGCTGTTCGTTTTGGTAGCAAAGCAAAATACATGGACTGAAATTGTAGTGGTTGATTTTTTAAGGGCCAAACTTGGAATGCTTTGGTTGATCACCGCATGTTGAAATCTGGTGATTCCATCTTCTTCATGTTTATCCAATGTAGTAATGTATTTCTTAAGGGCCAGACTTGGAATTCTTTCGTTGCTCGCCACATGCTGAAATTTGGTGATCCCCCCTTTTCATCTCTGTTCTGAAATTTGTAGTAGAACTCTGTTGCTATTGGTGAAAGTGATTTATGGAGTTGAAAACAGATTTGGAAAACATTGCGAAGTGAAATTCACGAATTCTGTTTTACGTAAATATCATCTACTGAATATTGATCTAATGAATTATGTTGTGTGTTATCATTTTCGTGCAGGAGGTTGCTATTAAAAGGTTAAGTCCTGCTAGTTCAAGTCAAATGAGCCAATATCGGACCGAGATTGAGTTGCTCTATACTTGTGATCACCCGAACATTATCAAACTTCTCAACTGCTGTGAGGATAACCAGAGGACATGTTTTGTCGTGACTGAGTTCATGTCAAACAAGTCGCTTTACTACCACTTGCACGGTAAATTTCGTGACCCCGTGTTTGATTAATGAATATCACTACTTCCCGCTCACTAATTTGAATTTACAAGAGTGGACTACACTTCGCATGAAAACACGATTGAAGATAGCGATTGGAGTTGCGAAGGGGCTGGACCATCTTCACACGAGGAGCCTTCCGCCGATCATTCACGGCGATATCAAGTCAATGAATGTGCTGCTCGACGATGCTTTTGAACCAAAAATCTGCGATTTTGGTTTGAGTAGGCGTGTTCCATCACGGGGATACATTAGAGCCACTTGCGTTGAGGGTACTTTTGGGTACATGGACCCGGACTTCATTTCATCCGGTGGAAAGCGTAAGATCCAGCACGATATATATGCTTTCGGAGCTTTGTTGTTTGAATTGATCAGCGGGATGCAAGCTACAAAGCCCGAAAGCGTTGGTCTAGTTGCTTGGGCAGTTAAGGTGCTTGAAGAAAAGAGCTGGGGCAGATTGACGGATCCAAAGTTGCTGCCTAGCGACCATAGTCTAGTGCTACGTATAGCCGGGTTGGCCCTAGCGTGTACTACAGACCAAGTAGAAGCTAGGCCAACCATCACCGAGGTTTTGGAGCGACTAGTTGACATTAGTGATCCTTGATTAGTTCGCTTATATATAGCTTTACCACGACATATAGGTTTTTACAATATATGTTGCCAAATGTAAGCAAGTGTAGCATGCTGTAAAGACTTTAGAATGTTCTCAGTTTGATAAGTCGGGTGATGCCGTCTCATGATAATCTCTTCTTCAAGTTTGTTAATGGCTGAAATGACACCATTTATGTGTCTATCCATTTATGGATTTTGAAATGTTCTCTTTAGAAGAAAGGGGTAGGATCTCTGTTAGAAGAACGCTGTAGAGATCTCCATTGGTTTCAATCATGTTTAGTTTTCAGCGGAAATTACTATGGACATTGGGCTACTGAACTGTCTATGTATATGATGCTACTTAAAAAGTTGTTCAATGACCAACTCTTAGGACAGTGAGAAGCGCCTCTACTGTTTGCGGTTGTTCATACCTTTGTTTTTCCCAGGTGGCTATGAACTACTCTCAAGTGCAGGAAATGCTGGGGTTGACTGAAAAACAATATGGTTTAATTTCAGTTAACGGTTCTTTACGCAGCAAAGGACTGGAGCTGTTTTAGCTTTGATCGGTGAAGGTCCTAGCTTTTGGTCCTTTTGTTATATACTTTTATCTGAGTTGATTCAGTTTGCATTGTGGGCTTTAAACTTTGCAAGACTAGTGTCATTTCAGATGAGGAAGTAGTAGTAGTTTTTCGGTGCCTTTAAGATAAGTGAAGCTTCACAATGAAGGATGGTATCTTGCTTTGATGGCCTTTTGAATCCTAATTTTAGATGGCAACTGCTATTTGTTCAAAGTTTAAATGCTTCTCTATTTGAATACATTAATTTCGTTAAGGTAGTTTATGGTCACCTCCTGCATGGACCATAAAAATGGTAGAGAAGCCTATTTTGGGGTTATTGATCTCAGTATTTACCCAATTCCCAATATAAAAGACAGGACCTTTGTGAATTGAAACATGAGTTTTGGTGTATATACTATCAAGCTCTCAAAGTGAAGCTAATATGCAGACTAACATGAATCCTTTTCCCATGTGAGGCAAAATAGATAATGGAGAAAGATACATCAAGGCTAAGATGTTGCTTGACAAGTTACTAAACTGAGTTAAAGTGGTAGGAATTCCAGCTTTGGCATTTTACTACAATCCTTACATTGGAGATTTGTTCTGGGGAATTTATTTTCCAAGCTAGTAATGGCGGGGGCTTCTCTTGATATTCCAAATGTTTAAATTGTCCATAGCAACTGCACTTTTTTTTTCCTGTCCTATTTGCAGTCCTGATCACTTTTCGCTTTTTGTTTAATTTCAATAGACTCTTTGATCTTTGTGGTTCTTTTCTTAATCCCAAAGAACGAAATTTTCCTCGTGAGAGCAAGTGCATAAAGTAATTAGATTGTGAAGTTCCATCACTGATGGAGAAGAGCCAAATGCCCTATGGCGCTGCTGTGTGACCCCGGGGTGGCACTGGTCTTGTCATGGTTCTAGACATGCAGAGCCAACACTCTCCTCGGAGGATTTCTATGTATTTTGTTGTTGGCTTTTGAGACCCCAAAGAGTTGAATCTAAATTCTTGGTGCTTGGTGATAAGAACACATCCTTTTTCCATAGAGCTTCTAAAATTCGAACGCATAGAACCGGAATCAAGGGTACTATAAAACTCTCAAGGGGTCTGGACAAACTAAGAGGAGTAGGTTCATAGGATATTCTCGGATCATTTCGAATCTATTTACACTGAGCCTAACCCCTCTTTGAATATAGATGATTGGAATGGATGGGAGCTTTTTCATAAGCATTTTCACATGAACACCAAGCTTGGTTGAATAGACCTTTTTTCAGCTGTGGAGGTTAGACAGGCAGCCTTTCAAATTGGTGATACTAAGGCTCCAGGGCCTGATGTTTTTTGGGATGCTTTTTTCAGGAATATTAGGACATAGTGGGGCCTTCAGTGACTTCGGCTGTTTTTTCCTTTCTTAATTTTGGTCGTATGCTCAGACAAGTCAACTACACACACATAACTCTTATCCCCAAAATCCCATCTCCTTCAACTCCTAGTGATTTTAGACCTATTAGACTTTGCAATATCATGTACAAGATTATTTCTAAGACCTTGTCTAACAATATCAAAGTTGTTCTAGCTTCCATCTTATATTTCTCCCACGCAGAATGCCTTTGTTCCGGGGCATTTAATCTCTGATAGCTCCTTTCTTGCTTGTGAGTTCTCAAATCTTATTGCTCATACAAAATCAGGTGGTAAGCTGATGGAGTGCTTTGAAGCTTGATATGAGCAATGCATTTGATAGGGTCAGTTGCTCTTCACAAGATGGGTTTTTCTAATAGATGGGTCAATCTGCTTTGTCAATGCTATTCCACTGTATCTTTTCTTTGCTCATTAATGGCACTCCATCTGACAGATTTTTCCCGCAAAGGGGTCTTCGTCAAGGTGATCCTTTGTCACCATCTCTCTTCATCATATTCTTGGAAACCCTATCTTGTGTTCTTAATAATCTTGATGCATCTGGAAACTGTAAAGGTTTAAACCTCTCCAGGAACGGTGATTTTCTCTCCCATCTATTTTTTGCAGATGACTGCCTCATTTTCTTTGAGCCTTCCCTAGATAGCTGTGACCATCTTAAAAGGGCTCTTGAAGGATTTAGTATTTACTCTGGTCAAGGTATGAAACTCAAAAATCTTACATTACTTTTAGCCCAAATACACCTTCAACCTTTGCCAGGCGTTTCCGGGATTTCTTCCATGTCCTTGTTTGTAATGATCCAGCTCTCTACTTGGGCCTCCCTCTGGGAAATTGCAACTAACAAGAAGGCCTGCTTTTCCTTCATCGAGGCAAAGGCGGGCAAATCTCTTGCACGTTGGAAATCTAAAATTTCATAGGTAGGGATATTATCATTAATTAACTCAATTCTACCAGGGCTTCCTCTCCATCTATGTTCTTCTTTCAAGCTCCCAAAAGCAACTTGCAGCAAGCTCAATGCTTCTTCAGCAAATTTCTTTTGGAAAATGGGAGATAGGAAACCAATTCACGGGTTGTCCTGGAAAAAAAAAATATGTGCGTACAAGCAGGAAGGAGGTCTCGGTATTGGGGATATTAACCTAGTTAATTAGTCTCTTCTTGCTAAACAGTACTGTCGTCTTCTGCATAACCTTACTTTGCTTACTCTCCCAATTCTCCGTCCCAAATACTATTCGAATGATAATCTTCTTAAGGTAAAACCCCATTCAAATTCCTCTTGGGTGTGGAAGGTCATCGTCTATGGAAGAGATCTTATTGCCAAATATGTTTGTTGAAAAGTTGGCGATGGGGAATCTATCAATCTTTTTCATGATAAATGGATCCCGGATTTGGATATACCCTTTAGCCATTTTATCCCTTATGCTGGATTTGATGCTCTTAAGGTTTCATGTCTCTTATCAGCTCGCCTAAAGGGCCAACCTGGGATATGACTAAAATTTCTGACATGATCCCTTTCTTTCTAATCCCAAAGATCCTGGCAATCACTTTACCAGAAGGCTCTGAACCAGAGTGTTATATCTAGCCTTTTACTTCTTCACGTCAGTATAACTCCAAATCAGGTTATAGGTGTTTATATGATTTGCGTAGGAACAACAATGCTTCCCACTCACTCCTTTGTCTGGATTTACAACGACCATAATGTCTGGATCATGATTTGGAATATGGATCTTCCTAAGCCATAAAGATTTTCATTTGGAAATGCTTAAAAGGGATTCTGCCAACAAAAAAGAATTTGCCTACACGTATAGTTGGCTTTCCCCCTTCTTTCCTTCTATGTGATGCAGAGGAAGAGACTCTAGATCACTTGCACTACTCATGCCATCCTTCCCGTTCTGTTTGGAATGATTCTGAATTCCAGCAATGCTTTCATTCCCTTACTATCGGTTTGGCCTTCAACAAATGTGGTAAGTGCCAAAACATTCCTATTTTGGCCCTCTAATCTACATTTGTTAGTCATTTATATTTGTTATTTGATAATAATTTTCTCTTTTTTATGTTTATAGGTTGTTCGAGCTTAATGTCCAAGATTTGGGATAAATACGGGAGTTAAAAGAAGTTTAGGGTCAAAGTGCAGAATGATTCTAAGTTGAATTGCGAATTTAAGAATTACACAAAGTCCAGGGGACTTTTTGTGAAAAATGAATTAAAGAATATACTATAAAAATAGGTATGCATGCAGCAGCTTTGGATGAGAGGCTTCTACAAGAACACTCCGGCTGTCCCCCTTTGGTGTCCCTCTTTGGTGTCCAACCCCTCCACAGTTGCCACGTGGCACACTAAAAAACCCATTTAGTCTGTTAAATCCGTTCTCCATTAAAATCCATTCTCTTTAATGGTTCCAAAATTCGAGCTCACCAATGGCAGTTTCATAATCTTCTCAGCCTCCAATGCTCTCCCCTCTCCGCCTCACCACCACTTCCAACCTCACTTCGTCAATCTCTTGCTCATAGCTTTTCCCTCAAGAACCACAAATCGGGGACGCCATCCAGTTATCGTCCTATCTTCCAGTACGCCACTCAACCCTTTTGATAATTCACTGCTGGTTCAATTGGATTGTTCTGTTCCATGTTTTGAATGCTAGAAATTTTTTCTTCGTTAGTTTAGATTGAGTATTTTGTTCAATTGGATTACTGAGTGTACCAGAATCAAAAAAATGATATGGCAATTGAGCAGAAGAGAGCCTTACTCGAACACTACGGTCGATCCCGATGAGTTCCTATCTAAGCCTTCTCCACCAAAGGTCTTTCTTTCTCTGTATATGTATCAGTTTAACATGAATGTTCAAAATATCTCTTTATGTTGACAAGGCATAAGTTGTTGAAACTAATGGAGAATGGGTTTTAACGGAGAAATGATATAACAGACTAAGGGGTTTTTTTAGTGTGCCACGTGGCAGCTGTGGAGGGGTAGGACACCAAAGAGGAACACCAAAGGGGGACAGTGGATCCGGAGTGCAATTAGAGGGGTACTTTCCTGAGGAAAAAGGGTCTAAGACAAGGGGATCTGCTATCCCCTACCTTTTCCTGCTTGTGATGGAAGGTTTTTCTGCTATATTTTAGTATAAGATGATCCAGAATGGCTTTATTTTCCACCCTAAATGTCAGCCTTTGCAGTTGTCTCATCTAATCTTTGTTGATGATTTGTTTGTTCTGTATGGAGCTAATCCACAATCTTTCAAAACCATTCAGGATACTTTGCACAACTTTTATTTCTTTTTTGGTTTGAAGCCCAACTTGCAGAAAAGTTCAATTTTCTTTGTTGGGGTTAGCCAAAGTGACAAGTTGTGTTTGTGCAACATCTTCCCAATTCCAGAAGATTCTTTCCTGTCAAGTACTTAGGGGTTCCTCTGATCTCTACCAGACTTAGGGGTGAAGATTACAGTCAGCTAATGATAGAATATTATGTAGAATTCAGTCTTGGACCAATAAAAAGCTGTCTTATGGAGGGCGTACTCAGTTAGTCATTTCTGTTCTTTTCAGCATTCAGGTCTATTGGTCTTCTATTTTTATCCTCCCTTAAAAGGTTCTCAAGGCTATTGATAGGATGCTTATGGGGTTTTTTTATGGGCAGGACCTGATCTCAAATCCTGTGGTGCTAAAGTTGTTTGGTCTTCAGTTTGTACACCGGAGGAGGAGGGAGGTTTGAGGATCAGGCATCTTTCCACTTGGAATAAGGCAGCCATGTCAAGACACATTTGGGTTATCATCATGAAACCAGATACTCTCTGGGTTAAATGGGTGCATTCCAATATTCTTAAAGGACGATGTATGTGGAGTACATAAGCCTTTTGGACTATTAGAAAGTTGTTCAAGCTCAGAGATATTGTTCAGCCTTGAATTACTTCTAGAATTTGTAATGGCGGTTCTATTTTTTTATGGCTGGATAATCGGCATCCTCTTGGGCCTTTGTTCAAGAGATTTAGGGAGGTTGTGGTGCAAAATAGAGGTCAATTATTGAAGGCCAAGGTAAGTTCAATTATTCATCAAGGTTGTTGGAGGTGGCCAAGGACAAGAAACCCTATTATTAGAAATATTATTGATCATACTCCAACTTATTTTCTTCCTAATAGTAATACCCAAACTCAGTTGTTTTGGGATCTTAATAAGAATGGTATGTTTTCTGCTAAGTCCGCTTGGCATGCCTTGAAACCAATTCACCCTATCATTCCTTGGTGGAAAATTGTTTGGTTCTCACACCATGTACCTAGATGGGCTTTCATTGAGTGGCTTATCTTTTGGGGCAGATTATCCACAAAAGACAGATTGGTTAGTTGGGGCATTCCGGTGGATATGTATTGTTTTCTTTGCAATGGCTCCATTGAGACTCATGACCATTTATTTTTTGCTTGTCCTTTTTCTCTTCAAGTTTGGGGCCATTTTTTTAGGTTTGAATAATGTTCATAGGGGTGTACCTCAGTCTTGTTGATGAAAGATCTTGGGCCTGCTCTCATAAGGCTGGTAAGTCTCTAGAGCATTTGGTGTATAGACTCTCTATGGCTACATCTTTGTATTGGCTTTGGAGGGAACGGAACTCTCGATTTTTCAACATCAAAGCAAGGATACCAAAGGGGTGATTTCCAAATTGAAGGGGAGGTTAGGGCCTGCATGGCTTCTTGGAGGGGCATCAACAAAAATGACTAACCGTTTGCTTGCTATTAGATGGAGAGTGTATCCTAGAATTCTTGTTACTTAGGCCGGTGCTTTTTCTAGCTTTGTATAGATAGGTTGTGATCCTTTTTTACTGGCTTAGGCCTTGGATATCCTTTGTTTGAGCTTTATAAAATTTTACAATTTACCATGGTAAAAATATTCTAGTTATAGAAAGAGTCCCATTATCCTTCCCTCCCTTGTTTAACTAAGGAAATCCGGATATACCTCCAAGTAAATCTGAATTTTTCATCTTAAAACAAAGATTGAGCGCCCTCCCTCTCGTTTAACTTGTTTACAATTTTACAAAGGCTTATTAAGTAAATTAACGGGACTTAGCTTATTTACAAATGAGCTAAGCAAAGGGCTTGTTTAGTAAATGAGTCGAGCTCAAATACTACGAAGCTCAGAAGTCGGATAAGCTCATGTGGTTACCATATAAGTTAAATTTGTAAACTATACTTCGTAAAAAAAAAAATTAAAAAAATTTGTAAGTATCTCTGTTGCACCCTTTTTATAAGTTAGAATAAAAAATTAATTTTTTTTATATCTGAGTAATTCAAACTATTTAATTAAATAAATTGCAAAATAACTTATTGCAAATCTCTTTTGATTCGATTCAATTACGTTTCCTTTCTTTTTGGATTTGATTTTGTTTTTTCTTAAAGTTACTTTTTTTGCTCTATAAAGTTACCTTATCAGATACAAAAACACTTGTTTAATTATGGCCAAGTTTTCCATTTTTAGCACCACTTGCTTAAAGTTAATTTTTGTATAAAGGTATTAATTTAAGTTATTAAAAATCAATTTATTTTCCATTACTTAGAAGGTAAGTTGTTAAAAGTCAATTTTTTCCTCATACTTTTTTTGTAAAATCAAATCAGTGGTTTTAGACTTGGAGGGCTAATTACTATTTTAGGAGTTTTTAAGGTAGTGTAAGTTACTATAAGAACACCCCAGATCTTACCTTGCCACATGTTACAGCCAAGCAGTTGGGAAGGTGAAACTCGGGGCCCTGGTCGGAGGATAATAATCGATCAAAGAATCAGGGAAAAAGCAAAGCTCGGTAGATCCGGCAATTTAAGAAGAGGTACCTCTCTCTCTCTCTCTCACGCGCTCTCTTTCTGTTCGTCGTCTATGGAGTATTTCTCTACAGCAAGTCATCTATCTCTCATTCTGTTTGTTGTCGTTGTTGTTGACGTTTTTTTTTTGATCCGCGATGTTTAAACGTTATACTACTGTTTTATGCATCTTGTTGTGAATAACCCTTTAGGGCCCTTCATTTTAGCATTTTTCTAGGCCTGAAGCGATTGCTTTCTAGGCTTTCTTCCCACGGCCAGGGCCAAAATTCTGAGTAGAAAATCCCACGCGATTATACTTCACGATAGTTGATGAATTAACCCTTTGTATTTTGAGCATGGGATTCAAAATATGTATACTACAGGAACTTGATTTATTTCTATTATAAATGTTTTGCTTTTCAGTATACGTATACTTCTGGGTTTCCCAGCGAATTTTATGAGATAAAATGGGAGATTTTATCTAAAGTATTCCCCAAATGATAAAAGCTGGAACTGATTATCACCTCTTGTCAAACTCATCCCATAAAACTCAACTAAAATGGGATTTTATCAATAGTAGATTTTATCATTTGGGAACACAATTTGATAAAATCACCACTCCATAAAACTCTACTAAAATGGAAAATGTGATTTTTCTCATTTTAGCACTTGGCAAACTCACAGATTTGCATTCTTGGATTTCGGTCGGTTGCGAAGTCGTGTTTAACATTTTTGGGGAAAAAAAATGCCTTCTTTCACTTGCATGAGGACACCAAAGGCCTCTACCCTTACATCCCTTGGATAGACACCGAGGGAAAGTAGGGCTTTTGGTTTTTTCACGTTGTCAAGAAGAATAAATGCAACATAAGGGAGTAAAATATCTCTATTTGATTCTAGTGCCTGGAGCAACTTTATTATTTTGTGGGGTTGTGTGGGGCAACTTTAGAATTTTGCTGGGGTTGAGTTTGTGAAATGACTGTAGATGTTACAACATCAGTAGGAAATTTAGGAAAATGAGATGGGTCAGTTGACCCATTTGTACTCACTCTGCCCCTCTTCACTACTGATTTTAGGAATGATAGTGGAGTACTAGTAGCCTCCTACTTAAAGTAGTGGAGTACTCTGATACCAAATTGGATGTATAACACATTGGAAGTCCTCCTAGTGAAAGTCTCGTCAGATTAGAAATATTGACGGAGGAAGTAGAATTATTTATTGGCAGATTATGACTTCGTTTCTTGCCAAATAGATTGGTAATCTATAGGATTTTGGGGTTCAATAATTAGGGAAAGGTAGCATGCTTTTGGTTGGTTTACCGAAACACCAGTTTATTCTTCGTTTCCAATGAAATGACTGCTGTATATGCAGTTTTGATAAAGAAAAAGGAAGGTAGCTATCTCTTTGAGATAGAGGTCCAACTCGGGTGCGAGTATCGGGTGCGGGTGGGAGTCCAAGTGTCGGACCTTTCTAAACTCAAATCTTAGGATATTGGGATGTGTTCTCCTTTTTTTTTTTTGATAAGTAAATAATTATATTAAAGAAAGCATTAAAGGATGTTACCCATATACAAAAGAGAGGCCACCGACAAAAAGGCCCTATACACCAGCATGAGAATATAAAAGATCAAAATAGCATGCTTTTGGTTGGTTTACCGAAACACCAGTTTATTCTTCGTTTCCAACGAAATGACTGCTGTATATGCAGTTTTGATAAAGAAAAAGGAAGGTAGCTATCTCTTTGAGATAGAGGTCCAACTCGGGTGCGAGTATCGGGTGCGGCCGTGCGGGTGGGAGTCCAAGTGTCGGACCTTTCTAAACTCAAATCTTAGGATATTGGGATGTGTTCTCCTTTTTGTTTTTTGATAAGTAAATAATTATAGTAAAGAAAGCATTAAGGGATGCTACCCATATACAAAAGAGAGGCCACCGACAAAAAGGCCCTATACACCAGCTTGAGAATATAAAAGATCAAACCAATCCAAAAATTGGTCAAGGGAAGGATAACAATCTCTCTTGTCCCAACTATACAAGCTATTCACCAAAAAACTTTTGATTCTCATCTTGCAAAACGGCAAACTTATTCTTGACACTCTTAGCATTGTCAATTTTGCAAGGATCCAAACCAGAACCACTGCTCCCTATACTACTCATCATCTTAAGCTGGGAAGGAGGAGAAACAATCACTTCCACACCTTGGTGATGCCCAAGCTCAATCCCAGATTTCACAATGGCATTCCTTTTTATAGCACTTTCTGCTGCCTTGTCATACTTCTGAACAGAAGGAGAACAAACCATATCACCCACCTGAATCTGCCCAGGTTCATCAACCCTTACCAGATCCACAGCAGGAATTCTGTTAACAACTACAACCTCCCATGCAGTGTCATTCAAAACCGGTTGCTTATTTTCCTGACCAATCTGAGGACCACCCTTTACAACCCACATTTGTTGCTTCTGCTCAGACTTCGCATTATGAACCACGTCTGTGCATGACTTATGAGCAAAAACCATGCACTTATCACACTTCAAAGGTTTCCAGGGGTACCACGCCTTTATCGAAAATGTAACTCCTCCAGCCAGCACCAGATCAAAACAAGCAGGCAACTCAGAATCCACATCAACTTCTACACAAATTTTTGCATAACTGAGCTGTTTGCAGCCCTCAGTCATCTGATCAGCGTACAGAGGCTTCCCAATTGCACTAGCTACATAGCTCAGTCCCTGAGCAGTCCATAACTCCAGAGGAATATTATGAAATTGGAGCCAAATAGGGATTTTCTTCAGATCTTCCTTTTCCAAACACATCTGAGGATGCCATTGTTTGAGGACCAACAGTCTGCCCCCAAAGTGCCACGGACCAGCTTCTACAACCTCCCTGAATCCACCCGCTTTGTCAAATTGAAAGAAGAAAAACCCCTCCTCATTGGATAACACATCAATAAGACCAAATCTTCATCGCAATTGTCTTAACAGCCGTGAAAGGTATGAATCGATCTATGAGGTATCCAACAACAAAATCCTTCCATTTCTCTAACCCTAAATTGACCACATCCTCAGGAGGACTATCAACAATTTTCTCATTTACTACAGGAGGGAAGAACTGCAAATTCATACGAGAGGAACCAGAACTGGGCCCAGCAACCCTATCCTTCCCAGAAAGTGGAAAAACAACAGAAGGAACACCAGAAGAAGAATTGTTACCTGTAAGAAGACTCTGTTCATGCAACAACTTGTCTTTCTCCTCCAACAGCCCCTTCAACTCGACCAATTCAGCTCTTAATGCCACAATCTTCCTCACATCAGGCCCATCAGTAGCAGCCACATTCAGATGCTCAGAATTAGGGACACAAGTCTTCTCGAGTAAGTCAATCTGTGGAAGCCTAGAAATCGTTGGATCCAAAACCCTAGCTCACAAACCCCCAGAAAAATTATTAGCAACCTCAAGAGATGGAAAATTATCAACACCCAGATTGAAATCACAATGTTAGGGTTCCATCACTGAGAAGAATTATGTCCACTGATAGATGTGGTTGAGGTCTAAAGGTCACAAAATAGCCCTGCTCAAGGAAGTTTGGTTCAGATCCAACCCTTTGGGATTGAATTAGTGTCGCCAAAAGAAGTTTGGTTCATATCCAAGTGTTCATGATTCTCTTCTTACTCTGGTTTGAGGTTTCATTAGGAAACAGGTGTAATGGTGTTAAAAAATGCTAGCGGAGAAGTTTTGAGGTGTATCATTTTAAAATTGTTACAGTAGGTCCATCCTTGTATGGACTGATTAGTTTCTCCGTTGGGGGAGCTTTAGAGTGAATGAGGGTGTGACCTCCTTAATATGGATTTAAGGGGAAAAAAATCGGTATCGAGCAAAAAAAGGTTAACTTTTAAGGGGAAAAAAAGAGAAGAAAATCAAATCCAAAAAGAAAGGAAACGTGTAGTTGAATCAAATCAAAAGAGATTTGCAATAAGTTATTTTTTACAATTTATTTAAGGTAGTGTTATTTTATAAGAACACCCCAGATCTTACCTTGCCACATATTACAGCACAGCCAAGCAGTTCGGAAGGTGAAACTCAGGGCCCTGGATCGGAGGATACTAATAATCGATCCAAGAATCAGCAAAAAATAAGCAAAGCTCGGTAGATCTGGCAATTTAAGAAGAGGTACCCCTCTCTCTCTCTCTCTCTCTCATGGGCTTTCTTTCTGTTCGTCGTTTATGGAGTATTTCTCAATAGCCAGTCATCTATATCTCATTCTGTTTGTTGTCGTTGACTTGTTGTTCATGGGGGATTTAGATGTTTAAACGTTATACTATGTTTTTATGCATCTTGTTGTGAACAAAAGCTTTTTAGGGCCCTTCATTTTAGCATTTTTCTAGGCCTGAAACGATTGCTTTCTTCCCACGGCCAGGGCACAAAATTCTAAGTGAATCACACGCGATAATACTTCATGTAATAGTTGATGAATCAATTAACCCTTTGTATTATGAACATGGGATTCAAAATATATCTACTACGCCGTACAGGAACTTGATTTATTTCTATTAGTAAATGTTTTGTTTTTCAGTATAGGTATACCAACTATCATTCATTCACAGCTTTGCATTCTTGGATTTCTAGTCGGTTTGCAAATTCGTATTTAACATTTTTGAAAATATAAGAGTTTGGTTTCAACTCAGGTCCAAAATTTATATGTACGTGATCAATGGTTCTATAAAAGGCCAATTTACTCCTGCTTTTCTTGTGATAATCTCTACCAAGCTTGTTCAAGATCTGCTCGAAACATAATCAAGGCTTGAACACCTTAATCTTTTTACGGTATCACCAAGCTTGTTCAAGAACTGCTCGCCAAATAATCAAGGCTTGAACGCCGTAATCTTCCATAGTTATCACCAAGCTTGAACAATCTCTTTCTTGGTTAGTTCATGGTACAGAATGTGAGCAAATGAGGGGGAGGAAGAGATCTCAGATTGACATCTTGATACACTAATTTACCTACTAGAATGTTCCATTGAATCGTTGAACCATCTTGTCAAAAGGCTTTTTACGTTATATACTTGTATTTCTTTGAATTGACATTGCAAGAGTTGTAACTTTATAATGCTAGGTGATCTTCTGCAAAATGATTGATCTATTGCCTTATGACATTCTAATTGACGAAATAATTGCAAGAGTCCTACAAGATAGAGGCCCAAGAGCGATATTCCAGTTATCCTGTGTGTAAGTCTTTAATCTAAAACAGAAATCGATTCCCCCTATGCATATCATATATGTTTGGCTATACTGATTTGGATAGTTGGGTTTGTAGGTGCAAGTATCTTGAAGAAGTTACCAATGGCCCTCGAGTCTTGAGGAGAATTTCATTTCCCTTGAAACGGGGAATTCGGACCTTTCCAATTTCTCAGAAGTCTGTTAAAGGCTATGGCTTGAAATGTGCAATCATGGGGAATCTGCGTGCAATAGTCTTTATTGCATATGTAAGTTTTTTCAGAGTTCGCTTAATTTGGTGAAGCAATGTCTGGATGAGTTTGTGGAAGAATTTACAATTTGTGAAAGGTAGACAAAAAAATGTTGGTGGGGCAGTTATGTTTGTTGTCTATATAATACTAATTGTTCATAAAAATTCAAACGTTGTGGAAACAAAACAATAGTTGATTCATTTTGATTCCACAAGAAGTTTTCATTTTGTCCTTCCTCCCACCACATTCACCAGTCATAGCCGCCATGGGCTATTACCCCGTGACGACTCCCCTCCTTCCGGATGCCCATCTGGCCATTTATTTTTGTGCTATACTGCTAAAATTCTTCATAAATTTGCCTCTATTTGCAGAACTATGGATTCCGAGCTGGTGTGGAAGAGGACCTAGGAGAAAGGGCAATGTTTGTAAATGAACATGCCTACGAAACTTATCTTGTCGGAGTAGAGTCGGAAAAAATGATTGTTCCCAGGTTTGAATCCAATCTATGTTTCCGGTCACTTTTCCGTTCCAATGTTCTTGATAGAATTAAAACCGAAGCAATCCAATATTTTGAGGTGTCCGGTGTCCGTCCGTCGCTGAGCTTTTTCACAACTGACTCTGAGTATAGAGGCTGTCCATGTGCAATGGCAAGGCTGAAGCATTCTTCTGACCAGAGTTGTGCGCGTGCATGTTGAATCCTCCTTGTTTCTGTTCAGAGTTTCAGATTACGTACACATTCAGAAAGGGTGCCAGTTTTTAACCATGGTTTCATTTGGCTCTAATTAGTTGATCTTCACCAATAAATTTACTTTTAAGTTAATTTTCGGAGTAACTCCTACGAGTAGCCTCTTCGACTTAGCTGGAAAATAAGAACATATCTATTAAATCTTGTTTTTTATTTTTTTTATTCTCTTATTTAAATTGTAATTTTTCTAGTTCTTGTTTGGTTTGTATTCAGTTATTTGGGACTATAATCTGATATTTCCTGTATTGACTCTTTTATATGAAGTTCTTCTTTGATGCTATTAAAAAGAGACTGGAGGTGAATAAAGCTCGAATCAGATCACGTGCCTTCGAAAAGGCTTGTCCTGCATTGTCTTTGTTGTCTTTTCACGACTCATGAATACACAATGTGTGAGCATGTCATATTTAACACATGAATATATAGATATATACTTTATTAACACATAAATGATTTAAAAATTAATACATGAATGATTTAAAATTTTGTCTATGCTTGTTTGGATTAAATTATGATAGTTAAATCATGTTTCCATGGACGTTCACAAATGGTTTGGTTTCTCAAATTTTGTGTTGAATATTTTTCTTCATTTGCATGTATTTTGACGTCAGTTTTCCGTAGGTAATTTCAATCCAATCTTATCTTTTGTCACGAACATGCAAATCGAATTGACCTCCTTATTACCAATCTCTTCTTATTTCCCATCCCAATTTTAATCCTATCTCATTACCAATTCCTTCGTACCTATAACCGTTGTCAAACAAGGCCCGAGTCTTTGTCACATTGTTGGAAAATAAGAACGTATCTATGGCACACGGATTGCCTACTGTATGTTATTCAAACGAGTTTTTAGTTTTTTGCATTAGCACTCCCTTTTTTTCTACTTGCATACCTTTTCTTTATCAAACTGAAATGAAGAAAAAAAAAATGCCCTTAAAATGTGAATAGAGAATAACTAACGATAGTTTGATACTATATGCAAGTAGATAAAAAAAAAAAAATTGGAGTGCAAAAATCATTTATCCCGCTATTTAGTACTATATTTTCTTCATATTTCGGAGGTGTTTGGGAGCCTCTTTCTTTGGCTTTTTGCATTTTGCATTTTTGACCTTTTGAATTATGGTCAGAATGTATTATTGAATCTACAAAGTATTTGAGAGATATGTGGGGAAATTTAATAACATGAGTAGTGTTTCCAAGATGCGTGGAGAATACATTTTGTAAGTACTTTCGTTGACCAAAATGAGAAAAGTAGCAAATGAGCAGTCAGAAAGCTCCTCTCCCCATACTTCTCACTTCTCTTCTCTAAACTCGAAAACCAAAAATTCATTTTCCCATGACTCATTTTTGGTACTTCCACCCAAAACCTAAATGCAAAAATGGAAAAAACAACCATCCAAACACCCCTGGAACTGTGTGTTGGAAATTCGTTAGTCATGGGACTACTGTGGTAGCAGCGCATCGACATCATACATAGATCACGGACATCTGATGGCCGAAGCAATCTCTGGCAGGATATATATCCTTAAATTGTTTTGGTTGTGTTTTATATTCTTCTCGTCTGTATGTTGTTATTATTTTGTTGTCCTTGTATCAAGTAGTTTGTAATCACATTTCTTATGAAATGAAATTCTCTCGGTTTGAGTGTTCATCGATCGAGTGGATCTATATGCTACGGGTCGGTGAGACGAGGTGTAGCGCAGTCTTGTTAGCACATCTATTTTGTGTAGGGATGGAGTCCGAGGGGGCCAGTAGGGGTGGTCGCCCCTGCAAGAAACAAAATAACATGTAGTATTATATAGAAAAACATATATTTTCCATTGAATTACATAGGCTCATCCCTGTAAAGTATTTTGGAAAAAAAATTCGTCTCTGCGTAGTGGAATTCATGGCTCCGTCCCTGGTTTTGTGTACATAGGGTCGTAGGTTCGAATCCTGTCACCTTGATGTGACGCTGAAGTTAGCAAATATGTTCGTTTGTCGTTGAGGCTCACTTTCGTCCGAGAAAATTTTGGGTGCAAATAGGGTAGGGGTGACGTGGTGCTCTTTCGTCCTTGTTCGTTCAATTGAACCTGAGTCTCGTGGGGCACATGACCAGTAAGCAAGTCTCCTGTATCTAGTTGCAGGGTGGCTCACATAAGAAGTGCATCCTGCGCACCAGATTATCATATGCATTGCAGCTTCCGCTTCGCAAAAAAAAACACCCCCGAATCTCCACTTTTGACTTTCTTTCATGTTATCTAGGATTCAAGCAAGCCATACAAAGTAGCAACTAGGGTTGGCAATGGGGATGGATCGGGGTTGGAGACTACTATCCCCGCCTCCGATGCCCGAATCCCTCCCCAGTCCCCATCCCCGCTCCGATCTCCAATGGAGATTATTTTCTCCCCTCCATTCCCGCCCCAAATAGGGAACGGGTATCCAAACGGGGATTCGGAAAAATTCCTTGATTTCTTTTTTATCTAACTAATTAACTATGGATTAAAAAAAATGCAAAAATAGGAAGAATCCGAAGATCAGAGTTGGAAATCAAGAAATATATGACCTCGAGTCCTCAACCAGGAGCCGAAGCGAACATACTGTTACGGGAGAACTGCTGGTAGAGAGAGGTAACCACGACCTGAACCGCGGTAACCTCCACCAGAAGGACTGGCCAGAACCGAATCGACACCATAAGAGGTGGATGTTGTACTGGACCACTGGTAGAGGGAGGAGAGGTCGATCTGTTTCTAGGGGCAACTTTCAAAGGGGAAGAAGATCGTCGTTCAATAAAAAAAAAAAGGAGAAGAAGATAATTAGACAGGAGAGAGAGAGAGAGAGAGAGAGAGAGAGAGTGGGTAACAGTTGTTTCTTCATTATTTTTTCTTTATATATAATGTATATATATAGAAACGGGGATTCGGGGATGGATCGGATTCGAAGCGGGGATACACCTATCCCCGCCTCCGATCCGATCCCCGAATTTTTTTAAAAAAAATCCCCAAATCCGCTCCAATCCCCGAACAGATCTCCAAAACGCCGATCCATTCGAATCGGGGACCGGATCGGATTCGAACGGGTCGGAGGAAATTGCCATCCCTAGTAGCAACTCCATGTTCCCCTCTATAAAATGATTGTTTAGCTCTTGAAGTTTCATGTCTAAGATTGTATAGAATAGCTCAACGGGATAACAATGTGAGATCGTTGTTTGTGGGGCTTTGCGTTATGGCCAATCACTAGATACAAACATTTCTGACCAAGTGTACGCTTAAGACAAATTCGAAGGAAAGCATTGATTCCTTAGCAGAACGAGCTTGAGCTTTGTGATCTGGTGTGATGACTTGTTTGGTTCCTACCATATATAAGCACTCTGTAATTTTTGGATGAAATATTGGGAAATTTTATAGGGTCCCCAGTCCATAAACAATGCCTGGGCAACTTGTTCCTTTGTATTATCGTTTAATTTTCTTGTTATAGAAAGAGACCCATTATTCTTTCCTCCCTTATTTAACTGAGGAAATCCGGATCTACCTCCAAGTAAATCTGAATTTTTCATCATAGAAGGAATATTGAATGCCCTCTCGTATTACTTTTAGTGTTCCCGTTTACAATTTTACACAGGCTTGTTAAATTAACGGGACTCGGCTTATTTGTAAATAAGTTAAGCTTAAACTCAAATTTTGAGCTCGTTTAGTAAATGAGTCGAGCTCGAATCCTACGAAACCTGGAAGTCGGATCGGCTCGATGTGTTTACTATAAGTAAAATTGTAAATTTTAGTAATTGTTTGTAAAGAAAAAAAAATGTACTAAGTAGTAACACGTAAGTATATCTGTTGCACCTTTTTTGTAAGTTAGGATAAAAATTCAAACTATTTTTTTATATCTTAGTAATTCAAACTATTTTATTAAATAAATTGTAAAAAATAACTTATTGCAAATCTCTTTTGATTCGATTCAACTACACGTTCAGTTCAAAAAATAAACTACACGTTTCCTTTTCCTTTTTATCTGATTTTGTTTTTTTTCTTCTTAGAAGTTAACCCTTTTTCACTCTGTACGAAAGTTACCTTATCAAATACTAAAACACTTGTTAATTATACTCTCTTCGTCCCAAGTCCCTTTTTCGGGATCCATTTTTGAGGTAGAGTTATTATTTTACTAGAACACCCCAGATCTTACCTTGCACATATTACAGCACAGGCACAGCCAAGCAGTTCGGAAGGTGAAACTAATCGATCCAAGAATCAGCAAAAAAAGAAGAAGCAAAGCTCGGTATATTACTGTTTTATGCATCTTGTTGTGAAGAAAACTATTAACCCTTTAGGGCCCTTCATTTTGGCATTTTTCTAGGACTGAAGCGATTGCTTTCTTCCCACGGCCAGGGCCCAAAATTCTGTGTGTGAATTACACGCGATAATACTTCATGTAATAGTTGATGAATCGGAACAGACCTTTCTAATACTTCATGTAATAGTTGATGAATCGGAACAGACCTTGTCTGGGTGAAGGTCTAAATAGACAGATGAATGAGCTGGATCTCAGGATGTTAGAAAACCATTTCCAAATGGAAGAGATTATGGCAGCCCTCAAGGAATGTGATCCTTTCAAGTCTCCTGGCCCTGACGGATTCAATGTGGCTTTTGTTAAGAAGTTTTGGAAGCTTATTAAGAAAGATGCGTTCCAGTTTTTCAAAGAATTCCATGCAAATGGGATTCTTTGCAAGGGAGTCAATGCAACATTTGTTACTCTGATTCCTAAAAGTGAAGGGGCTACAAAATTTAAGGACTTCAGACCTATTAGCATGGTGGGCTGGCTCTATAGGGTGGTTTCTTTTTTTTGTGGGTGAGACTCAGGCAGCCTTCATTGGTGGCAGACACATTTTAGATGGAGTGTTGATTGCAAATGAAATAATTGATGGGTGGAAAAGAAACAGCAGTCAAGGCGTGATCATTAAGTTGGATTTTGAGAAGGCTTATGACTGTGTGAACTGGACTTTCCTCTTCAAAATGCTTTCTATGATGGGTTGTGGTTCAAGGTGGATCAAGTCTATTAAATCTTGCGTGTCATCTACATCTCTATCCATCCTTATCAATGGTTCTTCTTCAAGTGATTTTCATATGGAAAAAGGTCTCAGACAGGGTGATCCTATCTCACCTCTTCTATTCAACATTGTAGCAGAGGGTTCGAACATTTTGTTAGAAAAGGCCAAGTTGGCAAATTTGATCTCCGGAATCCAAATGGGTAGAAATGGTCCTGCTATCTCTCACCTTCAATTAGCAGACGATACTATACTATTTTGCAAGAACAACTTGGAGGAGCTTGAGGTGATTAAAGGTATTTTGCACTCATTTGAATTGATGTCAGGGCTCAAAATCAACTTTGCTAAAAGCCAAATTAGTAGAGTGGGTATAGCAGAAGATGAGGTGACTACTTCTGCTGGGGGTTTTCAATGTAAAGTGGTTTCTCTGCCCATTAAATACTTAGGTCTCCCTCTTGGAGCTGATCCTAAGAGAATTTCCACTTGGCAACCGGTCATTGACAGAGTAAGTGTGAGATTAGATCTTTGGAAGAGAAAGTATATGTTAATGGGTGCTAGAGTATCTCTTATAAAATCCACTCTGGGTCATCTTCCCCAATACTATATGTCAATTTTTAAGATGCCAGTGGCAGTTTGTAAGAAGATTGAGAAGATGCAAAGACAGTTCTTATGGGGTGACTCTAGTGAAAAAAAGAAGTTGCATATGGTTGGCTGGGACAGAATTACAAAAACCAGAGATCATGGTGGCTTGCGAATAAAAAAGTTAAACATTCAAAACGCAGCCATGCTTTGTAAGTGGTGGTGGAGATTTGGGAAGGAGAAGGAAGCACTGTGGGTGAAAGTCTTATCAGGTAAATATGGTTATCAGAAATCTGATTGGTTACCTGCTAAAATCACAACTCCAAAAGCCAACATTTCAAAGATTTGGAGAGAAATCTGTCATTTAGGAGAAGAAAATACAGATTACGCTGAAATCATCAATACAGGCTTCAAACTTAAAGTTCAAGCTGGCAATGACACTTTGTTTTGGAAAGATGTGTGGTTGGGAGATCAAAGTCCGATGTCTGCATTCCCAAGGCTATTCTCAGTTTCCATTCAGAAAAAATGCTAAGGTGGGAGAAATTTTTAACTTTGCACAGGAGAGGTGGGGTTTGAGTTTTAGAAGAAGATTGTTTTTGTGGGAAGAAGGGCAATTAGAAGTGCTGAAACAGATGTTAAATGAAGTCAGTCTCATTCTAAATGGAGAGGACTTTCTTAATTGGAAATGGGATCAAAGTGCAGGTATGTTCACTGTCAAATCTTTCTATGATAAATGGGGTAATCCTTTTAATGATTTGAATCTCATTGGGCCCCAATGTAAGTTGATCTGGAAAAATTTGTACCCCTTTAAAGTTGAAGTTTTCGTATGGCAAGCAGTTCTGGATAAATTAACTACGGGAAGTGAACTTATAAAAAGAGGTCTGCTTGACAATGATTTTGTCAGTTCTGAGTTAGTAGGTGCCTGTGCATTTTGTAAGGAACACATAGAAACGGCTAGTCATCTTTTGGTGAACTGCGTTTTTGCTTGGGAGGTGTGGTCAAGTATCATATGTTGGTGGGATCTGTATTGGGCTTGCCCTAGTAGCATTTATAATCTTTTGTCTTGGTGGATGTCGGATAATTATAAGCATTCTGAAAAAGGTATATGGGAAATTTGCTTCTACTCTGTTTTGTGGTCTCTATGGTTGGAGAGAAACCGTATAATTTTTTAAGGAGCTGAATTTGACCAAGAAATTCTGGTGTATAAAATTAAAACTCGTGTGGCTTTCTGGTCTAAAGCCAATTTCGATTTGAAGACCTATTCGGTTGAAGATTTTAAGAGATGTTTGAAGGGGATTAGAATGGTCAAGGCAGCTAAGATAGTATTGAAAGATTGAGGATTGATGAGGTGCTGAATACATCTCGGCTTTGAAAGGATGAAGTCTCAGATCATGGTGGTCAGTTTGAACTGGTACTATATGATCTCGTGATGTACCTTACTTTTATTTCTGTATCTTCGATGGATGGCATCTTGTTGTCCTTTTTTTATCTTGGGTGTTGAGCGGCATATGATTGTCCAATCCATGGGTGCCAACCTAGATGGGATGTATGGTGTTGGTTGTGATGCATTTGCTCTCGTCCCTTTAATCATTGTAACCTTTCTTTACAGTGATTAATAAATTTTTGCTTTTCAAAAAAAAAAATAGTTGATGAATCAATTAACCCTTTGTATTATGAACATGGGATTCAAAATATATCTACTACTTCGATTACTAGTAAATGTTTTGTTTTTCAGTATACGAATACCAACTATCATCCATTCACAGATTTGCATTCTTGGATTTCTAGTCGGTTTGCAAATTCGTATTTAACATTTTGAAAAAAAAAAAAATGCCTTCTTTCACTTGCTTGAGTACACCAAAGGCCTCTACCCTTGGATAGATACTGAGGGAGAGTAGCGCTTTTGTTTTTTCGTGTTGTCAAGAAGAATAAATGCAACATAAGGGAGAAAAGTACCTCTATTTGATTGTAGTGCCGGGAGCAATTTGATTATAGTATTTTGTGAGGTTGTGTGGGCCAACTTTATAACTTTGCTGGGGTTGAGTTTGTGAAATGACTGTAGATGTTGCAACATCAGTAGGAAAATGAGATGGGTCAGTTGATTTTAGGAATGATAGTGGAGTACTAGTAGCCTCATACTAAAAGTAGCGGAGTACTCTGATACCAAATCTGATGTATAACACATGTGAAACTACTCATCAGATTAGACATATTGGAGAGGAAGTAGAATTATTTACTGGCAGATTATGACTTCGTTTCTGGCCAAAGAGGTTGGTAATCTGTATGATTTTTGGGTTCAATCTATGAGATGGTGATAGTTCCAGAATTTTAAATTAGGGAAAGATAGCATGCTTTTGGTTGGTTTGCCGAAACACCAGTTTAGGCTTCATTTCCAATGAAGTAACTGCTGTACATGCAGTTTACATAAAGAAAAAAGTAGGTAGTTATCTCTTTGAGATGGAGGTCCTGGACAGACTATTCCTCATTGGATGGATATAGATAGCTTTGGAGCAAGAAACGGTTGACCGCCAAAACACTAGTTTGGCAACCAGCAATACAGAAGGAGAAACAGTGAGCAGGACTCTGCCTGTTTCAACTAATTTTCTGGATTATATTACACTTTATTCTTATTCCTTTCCTGAATAGGTGTAAGCTAGCCAGAATCCTAGATGGATTCAAGTCATGCAATGGACGCGGTTGAGGTCTAAAGGCCGCAAAATAGCCCTGCTTAAAGAAGTTTGGTTCAGATCCGACTCATTGGGATTGAATTAGTGTCGTCAAAAGAAGTCATGGTTCATATCCAGTGTTCATGATTCTCTTCTTACTCTGGTTTGAGGTTTCATTAGGAAACAGGTGCAATGGTGTTAAAAAATGCTACAGGAGAAGTTTTGAGATGTATCCTTTTAAAGTTGTTACAGTAGGCCCTTGTATGGACTGATTAGTTTCTCCGTTGGGGGAGCTTTAGAGGGATTTAAGGTTTCAAATTTAAGGTTTCGAATTTGAGTTGCTAAGGATGCCTTTAACATGAGAATTTGACCAGATTTTGGCCCCTTGCCTCGAACCTGCGACCCCCCTTGACTGATGGACTTGAGTTGTACCCAGAGAAATTTATTAAAACAGCAACTCCGTAGTATTCATTAATGAGTTTGAATTTAGTTAGCTGTTGGTGCATATGAGAAATAAAATGTTGGTTTGCGGTTGACACTACTAAAATTGTGTTTTTTGTCTTTTGTACCCCTTGATGCCTTGATGGAGAAGAGGAGTTCACGAAATTAATCTGGTGCCTTAAATGTGCATATAGGGTGTAAAACTGCAAACTATTCGAATTCAACTTGTAGTTGGGTAACCAAAAGCTTGGAAGTGGTTGATTAAATGAGTTTGGGTTCAACTCAGGTCCAAAATTTATACGTGATCGATGGT
Source organism: Gaultheria prostrata (assembly GCA_036023075.1). Taxonomy (NCBI): domain Eukaryota; kingdom Viridiplantae; phylum Streptophyta; class Magnoliopsida; order Ericales; family Ericaceae; genus Gaultheria; species Gaultheria prostrata. Next base: position 30,238 of record JAXBDA010000904.1, read on the forward strand.
TTTATTAAAGACCAAGTTACTCCAGCTTTTCTTTTGATCATATCTACCAAGCTTGTTCAACATCTGCTCAAAACATAATCAAGGCTTGAACACCTTAAATATTTCAGTAAGAGAGGAAACAAGAAGGTGAGGTGGTAGAGCTGTACCATGAACACACGAAGAACATGTGGTGGGAATGTGGGAATAAAACCAGCCCCCCCCCCACTTGCCTGAGAAGCTGCCCTGAAAGCTGCTGTTAAATCATTAACTCGGCTTGTCAAAAGGCTTTTGGCGGTTTGAAGATGTCGATGCTGTTTGAGCCGGTGCTGAATAAGATCTCAGATGTCAATCTTGATACACTAATTTACCTACTAGAATGTTCCAGTGAATCGTCGAACCATCTTGTCAAAACACTTTTTACATTATATACTTGTATTTCTTTGAATTGACATTACAAGAGTTGTAACTTTACAATGCTAGGTGATCTTCTGCAAAATGATCGATCTATTGCCTTTAATGACATTCTAATTGGCGAAATAATTGCAAGAGTCCTACAAGATAGAGGCCCAAGATCGATATTCCAGTTATCGTGTGTGCAAGTCTTTAATCTAAAACAGAAGTCGATTACCCCTATATATATGTTTGGCTACACTGATTTGGATAGCTGGGTTTATAGGTGCATGTATCTTGAAGGAGTTACCAATGGCCCTCGAGTCTTGAGGACAATTTCATCTTCCTTGAAACGGGGAATTAGGACCTTTCCAATTTCTCACAAGTGTGTTAAAGGCTTTGGCTTGAAATGTCCAATCATGGGGAATCTGCGTGCAATAGTCTTTATCAGGGGCGGACGCACATTAGGGCAAGATAGGTCACCTTACCCCGCTGGATTAAATTTTTTTACATAGATGTACATATATTTTTAGTAATTTTGCGCCAATTCATTATATGCAATTTTCTAGATTTTGCCCCAAATAACATGAAATATTATGACCCCGTGGCGACTCCCCTCCTGGAAGCCCTTCTGCCACTCCTTCCACTTGTTTTGGAATAGCTTTATGCACCACACAATTACAAAGTACAACTTATTTTTAGTTCTTTATGAACAAACTCCGACAACGTTGTCAAACAGACTCATTTTGGACTTTCCTAATTTTTTTCCCTTTCTTTCACAAATCCATTATCAAGGACATCAAGTCATCAACACTAGATTTTATAGTAATCTTGTTGCGCTGTACTGTTAAAATTCTGCATAAATTTTCCTTTATCTGCAGAACTATGGATTCCGAGTTGGTGTGGAAGAGGACCTTGGAACGGAAAATTGGCTGGGAACAGAGATCGGATTCAAACCTGGGAACTCTAATCCGACCAGATAAGTTTCGTAGGCATGTTCACTTAAAAACATTGCTTTCCAAGGTTCTCGATAGAATTAAAACCGAAGCAATCCAATATTTTGAGGTGTCCAGTGTCCGTCCGTCCGTCGCTGAGCTTTCTCACAACTGACTGTTAGTATAGATGGATGAATGGTGAAAATTTTACTTTGTTAATACATGAATGGTTTTGAGATATATACTTTATAAATACATAAATAGTTTAAAATTGTCTATTCTATGCTTGTTTGGATTAAATTATGGAGTATGATAGTAAAACCATGTTTCCAAATGGACCTCACAAATGGTTTGGTTGCTCAATTTTTTTGTAGAATATTTTTCTTCATTCGCATGCATTTTGACATCTGTTTTTCGTTGGATAAAAATTGAGCAACCAAACCATTTGTAAAATAAACATGTTAGATAACAAAATTTAAAAAAAAAAAAAAAAAAACCCGATAACAATCCTATTTTTTAATCGAATGCAAAACAAACATGGAAATGGAATTGACGTCCTCATTATCTATCCCTTCTCATTTCCAATCCTAATCCAATCTCATTATCAATCCTTGTACCTATAACCATTATCAAACGAGGCTCGAGTCTGTCACATTGTTAGTTGGAAAATAAGAACGTATCTATGGCTCACGGATTGTCTTGTCCTGTATGTTATTCAAACTTGTTTTTAATTTTTTGCATTCACACTCCCTTTTTATCTACTTGCATGCCTTCTCTGTCTTTATCATAGTGAAATGGTGAAATGCCCTTAAATGTGAATAGAGATTATTTGCATTGTGCCTATTATCATTAAAACAAGGAGAAAATATAGAATGGGCGTGCCTTAATAATTCCATGTTGACCCGAACCCAACTCATACGCTCTCATTTTTAATAAGATTCCAGCCGTAAGCATACAAGTACCGTAAATTGTAATGCGCTTCTCCATGGGTATCTACTATCTAGTAACAATATGTATAATCGGCAATTTGACAGCAAAAGTAAAAAAAACTTGTAATATGGAATATTTTTTTCCAATAAACACTTGATACCATGTTTTCAACCCTTAATTAGTCTACAAGTTTAGGCTAAAATGAAAAGAAGTACAGTACTATTTTCGATCCAATCCCTGAGATTCAGCTAATAGTTTACAATCGACTAAAACAACAAACTCTATGAAATGAAACTTGAACCCCATAAAGCCAAGGTATTGTCCACCTGCTTGATGAGTGTCCAAAATTATACTATAAATTTTTTTACGTGAATAATCTTTTCAATAAATTATCTTAATTGATTATAAAAAAATTTATTTTTTGAAATTATATTTACCAAGGGATCTAAACTTGACTGTAGAATTGCAATCTTTTAGGAGACGGAGACGGTAGAGTATCGGACTCTCATTAGAGTTTTAGCAATTATGTACCCTCCAAATTAAGGGTAAGGACGCACAATGCCCCAATACTTGTACTCCCTCTGTCCTTTTTATAGTGTGTACATTTTCATTTTGGGCTATCTCTTAATAAGTGTGTTTTTTTGAAAAGTTAGTGGGTACATTTCCTATTTTGCCCTTAAAAGTAGATTCATTTTTTAAAAAGTTATTGGGTATTATTATATTGATAATGGTAAGTAATGAAAAGTAGATGTAAAAGTTATAAAAGTTGATGTGAGAGAAAAATAATTAAAATTCCCAAGTAACACATTTAAAAAGGGACGGAGGGAGTATTAGTTATAAAAGATAAACTCTAGAAAATGAGAGTCACTTTGAGCTCCGCACCCTATGTGAGAGTCCAAAATTATACTTTGATTTTTGACATGAAAAATAATTTTAATAAATTTGCCGATAAGATCTCTAAGATTGACCAGCCAACTGGTTTTTTTAAATGATGATATATAAGTATCTAAACTTTACACCGACAAATTCATTTCTCAATCTTTGTCACAATCAGGGGAGGATCAAACTCCCAACAAAATACTCCCTCTGTCCCAAAAAGTTTGACCTACTTTCCTTTTTTGGCCGTCCCAAAATATAAGACCAATTTAAAATTTTCAACAAAAAAAGTGGGTAAATTCCATTTCTACCCTTGAGATGCTTTTACCAAACAAAATAATGCGACCAAAAGAAGAAGAATTGAAAATTTTAAAATTTAAAGTGCATTTTAAAATTTTGAAAAAGCTCTCTGATTAAACTAGCGGCAAGATTTTTCGCTTTTAGGAAAAAAAAATTAAATTCAAAACTTGATTAACTCCTATTTTATTTGAGTCAACTAATGAAGGGCAAACTTGGAAGGTTACAAGTTTTGGATAATATCGTGTATTGTACATAAAATCTTAAAATTTATAAGTAGGCTAAACTTTTTGGGACGAAGAAAGTACCATTTATCGTCTCGAAAGGTACGGATAATGCTTAATGCCACGATTCCTCTCCCCTCTATGAATTTGTGTCGACACATACAAATAATTTTACCTAGTCATCACCTTTCTCTTTCACACTCCTCCAGACAAAACGCGGTTTTTGCCGTCATCACACTCTCAATTTCCCTCTAACCACAAAAATGTCACTTCCTACGTCCTAATTATGTAATTTTTTTCTCACTCTCAATAACCATCAACTCCAACCCAAATAAAAAAAATTAGAAAAAAAAACAGTCAATTTCTACGTCGTAATTATAGTATTTTATTCCATGAACGAGTTACAAGTGGGTGCCACGTAGTACTCACGTGCGCATCCGGCAGTCTATTTCGGTTTTAGACGGTCCGGATTTGTAGAGAGAAACAGAAGAGCGAAAGAGGAGAGAAAGGGTCGATCTGAGGCCCCGTTCCATTAACTCAAAAAGCCAAAAGCCAGCTTATTGCGCTTTTCGAGACTGGTCATCCTCTCATAATACATCATATAAAAAATCACAAAAAACCAACGCGTTTTTCGAACTCTCACATAAAAAAACTAAAAAGCCAAAAAATAAAAAAAAACCAAGTTAGTGGCACACCCCCTGAGTCTTTCAATACACTTTTGATCAAGTCACTCTATCTGTTCTTGTTACTTCTTTCTATGTTATGCTTTAAATCCGTCCTCCAAACCCGGAACAGCTGTCTGGATGAATCACTAGGCCATCATCTTTGTCTTGCCAACTATATTTTGTAACTTAAATCTTTAACGTCAACTTGTTTGACGTTATTTTGATCTTTTAATAAAACATTTCTTATATCTTTTTCCATGGCATCTTTCTGAAAGAAAAATGTATAATCTTTTCTAAACGCATATGTAAGCTAACTTTATACTGAAAAATCATATATCGAAGGCCCTGTTTGATAACCCGACTAGTATAGATGAGATTGGTAAGGTGATAGAATGATGATATGATTGGTAATGAGTTGGAATCAGCAATTTGTATGTTTGTTTTACACCGGATTAAAAGATAGGATTGTTACTACCATATTTGAAACTAAATTTCCATTTTTACCCTTATGCAAAACCGATGCATAACCACCATATCCTCGCGTTTTAAATGCTGAATTTGGTACAAAACGTACATAATGGTCTCGGTTGATAACCCGACTAGAAATATTTGTCCAATTTTAACAAATGCCATTTTTCAAACGGCTAAAGTTTCGAGCAATCAAACGGCTAAAGTACATGATATACAAGGCTTATTTTTAGTTTAAGAAAAATATTTTATAATCAGATACTGATGAAACGGAATCCCAGCAATCAAACAAGGTTTTTTTTTTTGCTAGGGTTAGAGGAGAGAGCTGAGGTTATTCTTAGTCATTTGTGAGAAGTTGCAGGGACATTTTGGTCAATGCAAAAAAGGGGTTGGGACTGGACTATGAATACCACCTCCCCCTTTGGTTCCTAATACCCCCATTTTGGGGATTAGGGCCTTGTTCGTTTTGGGTTTCAAGACCTGATTTTCTCAATTATTATCTAATTATTATCCTTATTTTTAAATACTATTTTCATTTTTCTCTTTATGTCTCTCTAATCATTAATCCCTATTTTTTAATTATTATCCTTATTTCTCACTATAATCATTACAAAAACCAAAACTCAAACCAAACACAACCTATAGTTCGATCGGCTTTGGGCCTGTTTGGGCGCCCCATATTTGTATTTTCCCATTCTCCTTTTTGCCTTTTACCTTTTTTTTTTTTTGTCACAGCGATATACATCAGTGGTTAGTTGTTAGTGGTTAGTAGGGAAAGGGGAAGCCACCACAAGAGTGGGGCAGCTGGGACTTGAACCCTAGCCAAACGCATGGGGCAAAGGGTGCTCGACCAACTGAGACACCGCCCACATGCGCCTTTTACCTGTTTGGCTGCCAGATTCTCAAAATTCATTCTCCAAAAATCTTTCACCATTTTTGACATTAGAAGCAAAAATCCAAAATCAGCTCTGGAGCTACTTTTTACATTTTCCGCTCACATTCTCCGTTTGCAAAATGCACTCTGCACATTTCTCCCAAATACTTCTCCCAGATTCAAAACACATTCTAATCATAATCCAAAAAGCCAAAAAACCAAAAAGTTAAAAATGAAAAATGAAAAATTGAAAAGTACGCTCTCAAACACCCCTTAATAGTCTGGACCAACTTTATGAAACCAAACAAAGTACTACGAATCCCATCACCTTTGTAAGCCAATTCCATCCTCCAAAACTTTTATCAAAGGGGCCCTAAAGTATAAGTATCTCACATTTATCCTTTTGAAAACTTACTAAAGACTTGACTCGTATTCTTTCTAAACCTTTGACTAAGTAACGACGAGTCGGTGGCAGCGAAATGATGAGCCACGGCTTAACTGGAACAGTCTCTTCTTTCTTCCCTTTACTTTTATATAAGTGGTGTACACTTGTACCCATAGCATTGTTGATGCTAATATAGTGCTGACGAATAATTCTTCTACTTTCTTTCTTTTCTTTTCCGTAACTGAGATGTAGTGACAGAATGATTTGCCATTTGTAGTTCAAAAATGATAAACGTACAACAACCAGCTTCAAAACTGTTCGAATATATTCATATGGTGTGTAAAGCCGACACATACTTCACACTCAAGTATATGTGAGCTCCACACACCATATGAATGCGTTGGAGCTGTATTTGAGCATTTTATTGTACTTATATCATCGTTGTTTCTAGTTTCCCCTAGAGTACATGTTCCTATTTATAGGCTTTCTAAATTTACCAAATTTTGACACTTCATTTGCTTTGGTGTCTTTAAAGCATGAGGTGCCATCATTACCTAAAGTTTGGCAAAGGCTATTTAGGTTGACAAGGTTTAGCTATAATAATCATGTGGCAACCTACAAGCATGAGGTAGCCAATCTAATACCCTGATATGCCGTTCCATTTATTTCTAGAATTTGGTAGAAAATGTAGTTCACAAGTTCATAAAATGTCTAATTTTTATTTTGGTACATCGGAAAACAAAAGAACAAAATACAACATACAACCAAGATCGAAGAACAACAACAAAACGATCAATCCAAAGCCATCCATGACCGGGTTCCAACGAAGAGATATCTGCATCCAACTCCACCGTGGGCAGGGTCTTACCTGTTGCCGTTGCCGCACGTCGCTCCGTTGCTGCCAAGCGCCGTCTGTCACCGCTTAACCGGAAACCAATGGAAAACGGGCCTCGAAAATGGTGATGTGTATCGCAAAAATAAAATGGGAGAATGGATCTCAACCCATAAACACACGAAATGGAGAGAGGAGATGAGAGAGGATAGAGAAGTTAGGAATGACTGAGAGGTAGGGAGGAAGGAATGGAGGGAGAAGGGGGAAAGAAGGGGAAGGGGCGCGGAGAAGGAGAAAAGGGAAAAAGAAAAACCCTAAAGTCTCCACACTCACTCTCTCTAGAGCTCTCTGCTACATTTCGGTCTCCTCATAAAATGTCTAATTGTTTTGGCATGTGGACGGCTACAAATCTTCTGATTTTTTTCATTTTTGGGGATAGCAAGGCTAAAAATACTTCATATAAACATGCTGGTCAATACCTTGTCTTTACATTTTGTTAATACACTTTATTCTCATAGCATATAAATTTTGGGTCGGGGTTTTACAGTTTGGTTGCCCAATTTTTGTACTAGAATATTTTTCTTCATTCGCATGCATTTTGACATCATTTTTTAATAATTTATATTGGCACTTCACTTTTTGTCTTTTAGTCTTCAAAACTATGTGCATTTTTTAACACTAAAAGGCAAATAGTGCAATGCATCCATCAAAAAATGGAGTGCCAAAATCATTGCCCCAGTTTTTTGTAGGATAAAAATGAAAATAAATACTTTCAATCCAATCTTATCTTTTATAAAACAAACATGTTAGATAACAACCCTATCTTCTAATCGAATGCAAAACGAACATGGAAATGGAATTGACGTCCTTATTATCTATCCCTTCTCATTTCCAATCTCAATCATTATCCAATCTCATTATCAATCCCCTCGTACCTATAACGATTATCAAACGAGGCTCGAGTCTTTGTCGCAGTGTTAGAGCATCACTAGTGGTATAATCAAAAGATCTAAATAACCAAAGTTAGCAATGTTTATTCAAAAATTGGCTCACATTGGCATAATCAAAGTTAACAACCTTTTAGCCAATAACCAAATTTTGGCATTTGGATAATCAAAAGTAACAACATTTTCTCAATAACCAAAACTCAATAACCAAATTTTGGGGACCACGCCCTATTTATAAGTTTTTTTTGGTAGAATGAATTCAAAAGTAACAACATTCTCTCTCCATTTTTCAAATACTTACTTCAAAACTCAATTTTTTTTGCACTCTCTCAAAACTTTTAAATTAACAATTTTTAATCTTTACTAACATATGTTCAAGATTGGTCTCATTTTAAAGGTATTGTGAATATCTTTTTAATGGTACTAATATTATAAAAAGTATATGTACAAAATTTAAAGTTGGGCCCATTTTATGAATCAAAATAGAGTGAATAGTACCTTTTTTTTATTATGGACACAAAATACCATTGTGACACTCCACATTGTTAACTTTATAAATGCCTTGTATGGATAATCAAAGTCTGATGTGTCAGCATTTGATTATCCAATTTTGATTATACCATCGGTGATGCTCTTAGTTGGAAAATAAGAATGTATCTATGGTGCACGGATTGTTTTGTATTGTATGTTATTCAAACTTGTTTTTAATTTTTTGCATTTACACTCCCTTTTTATCTACTTGCACATGCCTTCTGTTAAAATCTTTATCAAAGTACAATGAAAAAAAATGCTCTTCTCTATTTGCATTGTGCCTACAGTCATTAAAACAAGGTGAAAATATAGAATGGGTGTGTGGTAATAATTCCATGTTGATCCGAACCCAACTCACATGCTCCCATTTTTAATAAGATTCCAGCCAGAAGCATACAAGTACTGTAAATCCTAATGCGCTTCTCCATGGGTATCTAGTAACAATGTATATAAGGGTATAATCGGCAATTTGATAGCAAAAGCAATAAAAAAAAACCAATATAGGATATTATTTCCAATGCCACAGGATACAATTGATTGGCTAATGTTTCAAAATTGAATGTTGGTTCATTATAACTATATAAACCGACACCCATAACTCCATTTAAGAGAGAAACAAAACCTCCTGCAATGTATAAAATAAATTTTGTAGCAGAGTGGAGACGTTTCTTTCCTCCCCACATGGAAGGAAGGGAGGCAAGTAGGCAACGACAGTTTGATAATTTCGTGTGGATTAAAAAACAAAGGAATGCAAGTAGATAAAAACAAAAAAGAGAATACAAAAAACATTTGCCCAACTATTATATTTTCTTTTAAATTTCTCCACTCTTGACTTCTTTTTTTTCATTTTATCATTTTTTGGGTCATGCTCGACTCTTGACTGGAGGATATGATACGAGCACAATGACTTATCCCGTTATACAGAAGTTTCCAAATGGGCCAATTCAAACCAACCAAACAGGGCCAGAGACTTGATTCTGTTCTTGGTCATCGAATTACAATCGAGAAAAGGTCCAGTTAAAAGAAGGCCCAACTGAACCCAACCCCTTCCAAGTTCCAACTCTATGTCCACGTGGAAAGTTTTTTTTTGTATGCCGGGTGGGTACCACGTGGCCGAGCCTACGTGGTATCCGAACGCTACATTCGAGTTGTGTAAAAGTGTATTAGACGGCTCAAATCGAAACCCTCTCTCTCCCTTTTTTATCTGGCCATAATCTAGACTGTCCAAAACCGAAATAGACGGCCGGATGCGCGCACGGGTACCACTTGGTACCCGGTCGGCAGTTGGCAACTTGTATGACACGTGTGGAGAGGAGAGAGAGAGACTGTTTTTGTTTATTTACCTTAACAGCTAAGCAAATCAAATGAAAGCTTCCCCAGTGTGAACAGAACTGATCCACAAAGAGAAGACCTTCTAGAATCTCCTTATTAAAACTCAACTCAACTACCCCCGACAGACCCTGCGTAATCTCTCCCTCACCATCATGTTACTCTCTCTCTCTCCTCACATGTTCTCTCTCATCCACGTTTTTTTTTTTTTTTTTGAGCTGAAAAAAGGGTGGGAGGGGGCAACCAGCGTCGCAGACTTCCTTGGGCGTGACCATACGGGCTCCCGACCCGCCTGTGGAATGCCCGGTTCGAGCCATAGCTACTGTCCGAGAGGACAGGCCGTTACCACAGGCACCACCGTGTGATCCGGATGGCCCAGGGCCCTCCACGGCACAGAGAGAATTATGCCCAACACCAACTGTCCACTCAAAGGGTGTAGTTGGAGTGCGTAAGGCTCGAACTCCAAACGTGGAGGTAAGCAGCACACATATGCCACACACCTGTGCCATCCGGGCAACCACCCCGGTGGTTCTCTCTCATCCACGTTACTCTCGCAATACTCCAGTAGTTTACTAGTCAAGGCCACTTGCCGGTCATCCGGCACATATGACAAGGTCTTGTGAATAATAAAAGTATTAGAACTTTCTTTTATTGTATTTCAGGATAATATTCATCGATATCTGATCGACATAATTTTGTTCACCTATTCAAAATGTGATCGATCATCACTTATTTTTACGGAATTCATACCGAGCTCCATTTTTGTGATCAAAATTGTTCAATTCGCGCATCTAGTATTTTTGACTTGTGTAAAACGTAACTTAAACAATATTGATAAACACTTGATATCATCATGTTTTCAACCCTTTAATTAGTATACAAGTTTAGGCTAAAATGAAAAGAAGTACTATTTTCGATCAAATCCCTGAGATTGAGCTAATATTTTGCAATTGGCTAAAACAACAAACTCTATAAAGGGAGGTATTGTCCACCTCCTTGCTAAGTGTCCAAAATTATACTATTCATTTTTGGCGCGAATAATCTCTTTAGTAAATTTTCTTAATTGATTATAAAATTTTCTACATTTTGAAGTTATATTTACCAAGGGATCTAAACTTGATTGTGGAATTGCAATCTTTTGGGAGACGGTAGAAGATCGGGCTTTCATTAAAGTATTAACTACTCCCTCCGTCCCTAAATTTTGGTTCAAGTTCTATTCTAACTAGAAAAAAACTACTTATAACTTTAAATCGGTAATAAATTTTATAGTCAATATGGATCTTGTTTGATAGATCTCAATTAGTTGTATAAGACAATTTTTTCAAAATCACATAAAACAATATAAATTACAAGATATAATCAATTGAAAAATGACACGAACTTCCAAAAAGGACCAAAATTTGGGGACAGAGGGAGTATTATGTACCACCCAAAGGGCAAATATACACAATGCCACAATACTAAATATAGATTATCAGTTATAAAAGATAAACTCTAGGAAATGAGAGTCACTTCGAGCTCCACATCCTAAGTGAGAATCCAAAAATTATATTTTGATTTTTGACATGAATAATATTTTTAATAAATTTATCGATAAGATTTCTGAGATTGACCGGCCAGCTGGTTTCTTGAAATGATGACGATATATATATTCTCTAGAGTCACTTCGAGTTCCACATACTAAGTGAGAATCCAAAATTATATATTTTGATTTTTGACATGAATAATATTTTTAATAAATTTGCCGATAAGATTTTTGAAATTGACCAGCCAGCTTGTTTCTTGAAATGATGATATATACATATATATTTTTGAAATAATCTTGACAAAGGGATCTAAATTTGACACCGACAAATTCATTTCTCAATCAAGTGAGGATCGAACTCCCATCTAAAGATCATTTATATCCCTGGAAGGCACGGACACGCGGTGCCACAATTCCTCTCCCCGTGAGTATAAATTTGTGCCGACACATACAAATAATTTTACCTATTCATCACCTTTCTCTTTCACACTCCTCCAGATGAAACGCGGTTTTTGCCGTCATCACACTCTCAATTTCCCTCTAACCACAAAAACGTCACTTTCTACGTCCTAATTAATTTTTTTTTTCCCCCACTCTCTCAATATCCATCAACACAACCCAAAAATAAAACAATTTTAAAAATAAAATAAAATAACCCAAAAAGAAAAACGTCACTTTCTACGTCGTAATTATAGTATTTTATTCAACACACTGCTTTGACAAATCTACACGCCATTTCTCATCTCTCCTTCCCAGAAATTTCTCTATTCCAATCCAATATATACCCTCAACCCCACTCCTCTCTTTTGCATTACCATTACTCTCTCACATCATTTTCTCTCTCTACACAAAGACTGGTCTGAGATCTGATCTGAACTTTACTCAGATGGAGAACAATCAGCAGCAATCGTTCTGGAAATTCAGCGACCAACTTAGGGTTCACACCAACAACTTATCCAATCTCTCTCTCAACGATTCGATATGGAGCAGCAATACCCAGTTGTCCAAAAGGCCAGAGGAGCGAAGGAACTCCGATGTCAACTCGGCCAATCAGTCGGCCAATTCGAAGCTGATCAACGAATCCGACTTTAATAATTCGTTGGGGAGCAACAATTCGTACGTGTCGAAGAAGCCGGCCGAGGAGCGGCGGAATTTCGACGCTAGGGTTGGTGGCGAACTCGGTAACTCGGTTAATCCGACGTCGCTGTTCAAGCAGAACGAGTCCGATTTCAACGGGTTCAACCACGGGAACTTGGTGAATCCGTCGTCTCTGTATAAAAACGAGCCGGATTTCAACGGGTTTAGCCAATCGGTGAATCCGTCGTCGTTCAAGCAGAACGAGTCGGATTTCAATGGGTTCAATTACGGGTTTAATTCGGTGAGCCCGTCGACTCCGTTCAAGCAGAACGAGTCGGATTTCAACGGGTTCAATCTCGGGTGGAAGATCAATAACGGGTCGGATTTGAATGGGTTCAACGATGGGTGGAAGCAGCCGCAGCTGATTAATGGTGGGTTTAACAAAGGGTACTCAAAGCAATTGGTGAATTTCAATCAGATTAACAACAACAATGGTTTTGTTGTGGGTTCGAAGTATAATAGGATTGGAAATGGAAAGGGTGTGGAGGATCAGCATAACAATAACCATCATAATGGGATTAAGGCGGGGAAGAAGAATAAGAATGGGAATAAGGATAAGGATAACAGTGAGAAGAACAACAGTGTGGATAAGAGGTTCAAGACGCTTCCGCCATCGGAGTCTCTGCCGAGGAATGAGACCGTCGGTGGGTATATCTTTGTTTGCAACAATGATACCATGGAAGAGAATCTCAAGAGGCAGCTCTTTGGTATGTCTCCTTCTTTCTTTTTATCTACTGTTAGTTTTTCCTTTCATTTTATTGGAATTATATGTTAATAAAGATTCATGTATAGATACATTGATTCTTGGTTCAATATCATGATTTGTTGATTAATGGGTTGATAAACCATCGAATTATTGCCTTAGTCTCGTTTGGTTATCGTATATAATTTGCTAATTCCTGTCTCAATTCGTGTCTGAATCGAGTTTCGTCACAAAAATAATAGGTGATAATCAAACAGGCCCTTAATTTTGTGATCTTGTGAAGGGTCTGATTTTGTTCACCAAACCAACTTGGAGGGTTGTTAGGAAAGTGAATAATTCTTTCCATGTTCCAAGCACATGGAAGGTCCATCTTGTTCTGTGTGTGGTTTATGTGGGTAGTAGACGTTTGTGGATTTTGATGGGTGGTTTGGATTAGCTTTTCTTGGTCACTGATTCAACCGGATGTCCAATGTTAGTTGAAAAGTCATTTGATTTCTCGTATTTGAGGTGATTGTTTTGTATTACTACCTCAATGGAACAAAATATGCTTTGTTGTAGAGAGGTGGATTTCGGATTTGATCCAGCATTATTTCGTTACGTAGTAATCATTCTAGACTTGGGTTCTCAGGATGAATCAAACACAAAAGGTCCACGTACAATGAAATGTGGACACGAACCGACCTTTCAAAACAGATATGTTGGCTTCTTCCATGGAAGCCAAGGACATATAACAGTAGTTGATGTTTGCTAATCTAGTTGTATTAAGGTTTTTAGTTTCGATGCGGCATAATACATACCCTCTCTGCAACTAATGTTTTGTTTAATCAATTTCCAGGTTTGCCTCCGCGCTACCGTGATTCAGTCCGGCAAATAACCCCGGGCCTGCCCCTTTTCCTCTACAACTATTCCACCCACCAACTCCATGGCATTTTTGAGGTTTGTATTTCTTTCTCATCTTAGTACATTAATATCAGTTTCTTTATTCTTGGTTGGTAAGAACTCTATTCACCGAAGACAACAAGAGACTGAATCTTATGCAACGAATAACCATTCATAAAATGTGTTCAGAATTTAACCCAAAGGGTTGGTAGTTTCAAAGTTCCATGAGAACCTTTGTTTTGAAATTTTGGTACCATATTCAATGATTCATCATAATAATTGGTCATCTTGGAATTTAGTTTTCCCTTAGTTACTGTTAAGCTAACTAAGTTAAAAATGGGCTCCTCAGGCTGCAAGCTTTGGTGGAACTAACATTGATCCCTCAGCATGGGAGGACAAAAAGAACCCTGGTGAATCACGCTTTCCTGCTCAGGTATGTTAACTGGATTCGATGAGTTTTAGATGCACGGTTCGCTAATTTAAACTTTTCTTCTATACAAAGAACCAAAGCCCACTGTATTTATGTTACACTGATGATGCTTTCAAACAAAAGTTGTTAATGTTTCATCATCTTCTGCTTGCAAAACTCATTTGGGATTTTACTTCGTGACTGTGGCAGGTGCGTGTTGTGACAAGGAAACTGTGCGAGCCATTAGAAGAGGACTCCTTCCGACCAATCCTCCATCATTACGATGGCCCCAAGTTCCGCCTTGAACTCAACATTCCCGAGGTAATAACTAGTTTAGAGCCGTTCAAAGTTGAGCGCTTCGATTATTATCATTCGAGATCAGACGATGAACTAAACCATGTTGTGTTGAATTTTGCAGGCACTCTCTCTGTTGGATGTATTTGCAGACTCCTAAACATCTTGCCATAAATGCACAGAGGCACACAATACTAGAGGAACAACAGTAACGAAAAGTAAAAGACAAATATAGATATGTTGAAGCTTGAAGAGTTCGTAAGAGGAAGAATAGCAGAGGGTCCCTGTTCATCTACCAAATGTGTTGTAAAAACTGTTTTTGTCAATGGAGGCGGCTGTTGTGCTTCTTTTTTGTTCTTCGGCTTTCTGAGTACTGTATACAATGACAATGAATAATAAGTAATACATGTTTAATAAGTATACATGTTAAGTATATCTCTATTGCACAACTACAAATAATCCTTGACACTTTCCATGGGCAAGAAATCGGAAAATCTACTGTATGCTGAGCGAATGCCAGACCAATGGGCTCTGAAGATGATTTATAAACTTTTTAGACTTTGGTTGTTCAGGACCATCACGGGGATCACCATGTTGACTGTCCGTCCATGGACAGACTGTTTTGGTGGTGGTCTAAAACCTAATTCTTGAATTGAAAAGCCTTGTTAGAAAGGTGAAAAGAATGGGTTTTGTGTATCTCACTTAATCTGATACAGCAGAAGACGAATGAATGGGGACGAAAAAATAACATGGTGATCTAAGCGGCTAATTAACTTAGTCCTTAGATTGGTTACAAAGGGACTTGTTGGTTAGCAAATAATAGGAGTGGTTAGGAATTAAGTGGGAGATAGCACTAGACCTAAGTCGAACATACGGCGTGGTGTCTGATGCGGTACCCCCACAAAGCCCCCATCATAGCTGACGTGGTACCCGCATAGTCTCATCACAGCCGTCCACCGGTAAGAGTTTATCTAAAATCTGGACCATACAATATATTTTTGACTTTAGAACAACTGAGATGGGCATCCTCTACCGTCACGTAGTATCCGTTTGACACCCAAATTTTTCTCCTATGATATACTTTTCTTACAGCAGTTGGCCGGCCAAAAGAGAATAAAACTCTTGATGGTAGCTTTCCAAATAAGATTGGTCTTTACCTACAGCCACAGGAGATAAGGTTGGTTGTTGACCGACTCCTTCAAATAAGGTGGTTTGCCAGCTACGTGTCTTTTTCTTGGCAGAGCAAATTTAGTTGAATTTTTTTGGAAAACTGGATATTAAAATTTGAAGCCACGGTCATATAATTTGAACCAAGAAACTCTTCCTGAATCAAATGAGTGGTCTTGTGAGGCCACAAATTCAATTGAATCATTTTCTCTTCGGTTTCTCGAAGGATTTTATGGTCCCAATTCTGAGACCATATTGTTGTATTTGGAAATCTAATATTCGTCTATTTTTCCTTCTGACTTGATAAGGGTTGGTAACACTCACTTAAGTCGTATACCACCCCGCCACATTACTCGTTGGATCTTACACCAATCGCGAAGTAATGTGGAACGAACCGTTAAATAGGAAGTGATTGTAGCAATTGGTGAATTCTAGACAAATGACTACAGATAATTGATTAATGATTACGTGGGAGATACCAACTGCAGCTGAGGGTTTGAGACGATTTATGTGGAAAATACCAACTGCAGCCAAAAGGGACACAAACATATCAAGACACGAGCAACCATAAATTAGGACTAGGTGAATTACTCCCGTGCTGTGCACGGTTGGTTTAACCCGTTAGGTTGCAATTTTCAATTATTAATACATTACATAAAGAGAGGTATTGTGCTAGTAATTACATATGAAAAAAAATGTTCGCTGAACAATGGTAGCAGTTACAAATCCAAAAGATAGCTACCACAACAATTGGCACCAATTTCGTGTAGAAATTTGCTTGCATTCACAAAGTTCCACTCCACTGGTCTCGCCTTTTTTTTTTTTGGTCGACATTGTTTTGGTCCGAGCTTTACCTCCATGCTTGAGATTACTTCTACGTTTGCTAACCCCAGCTTTTGAGCGGATGAACTTGTCCCATAGCTTTCTGTTTCGGCTTTTCTGGCCGGTGTGTCTGGCGCCAAAGTTAGTAGTGGTGGTTCTTCCATTGGCTTGTCTGCAACTGGTCGATGAAAGATGGACGCGATATTGAACTTGCACTGGTTACCAATAACATAAACACTGGCAGACAGTGAATTTCGCTGCTTCTTAACTAACCATTGGTAGCAATTTCGTATAAAAATTTGCTTGCATTCAAAAAGTTTCACTCCACTGTTCTAGTCAACCAAATAAGAGGAAAAAAAGTTCTAAGAATCTTCCCTTCCTCCCCCTCCTACCAAACATACTGCAAGGGGTGTGACCCGAAAATAGAAAATTCAGGACAATTTGAAGTACTTGTGACACCCTATTCAATTCTTGCAAATTTATGTCCTTTCCACCAATAATATTATATGCAACTCTAGTAGCAGGTTGAATTGATCATCCTACCAGAGGGCAAGAGTTTGCTTGTTTACCTGTTTCCTCCGCACGATTCTTGCTGGAGGAAACATCCATTCCAAGCATTGCAGTTCCGAAGTCCTTCAGGACTGCCTTCACATCTGCAAAATCAACATTCACCGGTCCAAGTATCTGCAAAAGAAGGAAAAAATACTTCAAATATGCAGCAGCAGACAAAATTTTGGATTAATTTAGGAGGCATTGGCCAAAGTGAGTACCCACCACTAGCATGGCCTGCAGTAGACCTTATTTGTTCAAATCCAACCATAAAGAAAATGAGCGTATCAGGAAAGCATGAGAACAGCAGCAATGGCAAGATGGTGTAAAGCAATGCAAATTATATTAATAAGAAGGCAATGTGAATGGACTGAATGATGCCTAATGGCTCCTACAAAGAAGTGTAGAAGACACAGTACAGTTTGAAAATGCGGAAGGAAAAAGAAGATGCGGTGCTACCATACTTATGACTTTGTTTTGTATCTTTTTCTATTCACGTTGAATTCTACTTTGGTATAGTAGTTTCCTTATTCACTTACTTATTAGCTCGTTCTTTAGGGATTCTATACATTGAAATTATTGCACAATCCAGGGTTCGAACGGTGCATGGTTCACCAGTGTAGTTTCAATTTCTGTGTGTACAATAACATTAAGCTATGTAACATGGAGAATTCGGTAAGTGATTAAGAAGAGGTTAGCTCTCTAGCTCACCCAATAATCCAGGCTCCACCAGTTACAAATGCCAAGACTGGCTTTGGGCCATCACTGTCTTTTGGTAAATATAGATCAAACCTGCTCAAAAAAGCAAACACAATCAATGCCCGGAATCCACTAATGTAGATATCAGGTAATTTGTTGGATATCAAGATGGAGCATATAACCAGAAACTCAGATTTGCTTGCCTATTTCTAGGCTGATCTCCATAAACAATACTCTGGCGGACTTCCAAATAGAAATATGCAACTATCAAAAGATTGAAAGTCAACCATTAGTCTGGATACAGGATGCTATACCTATTTCAGAATTGTAAGGTGTAAAAAATCTCAACTAAAAAGTTATTAATGAAGCATACAAAGCATGAGAGGATTTGTTCACCGGGCCCAATCCAGGTATCATTTTTCATAGAGAAGCAGCTAACAGCTATAACAATTGGTATCTCATTTTTCGCTCACGTTAAAAGTTTCATCCAAAAAGATTTAAATGAGATAGGAAACGGAAGTAGGAAGAAAAAATCATGTAATCCAAATTTCATTTCTTTAAAAATTCTTTACAATTACAATGACAAGTTCTCTAAGAAACGTTAAGTGGTGTTCAATCAACATGAAATAGGATTTATAACCTATTTAATCAAATTGCAAAACAATTTTAGACAAGATCAATGCTGACATTCAAAATGATGTGGTAGTGATACTACAACGTTCAAAATTTCTGAATGCCGGCAATATGCCAGAACCAAATTAACAATTTAAAAGTTGATGGAAGAGCGAAAATGACCTTAAACTAAAGATACCAAATATGAGACAAAACCACCACAAAGGAATGAAGCAAACACATCCTACGATTTAAAAAAAAAAAAAAAAAAGAGAGGAGAGTGAAGGAACTTCTTGATGACATAAGGGCAGTGACCTATACAACATAATGTCGAGGCAGCCATGAAATTAAAAATTTGACAGCAAATTATCAAAAACATGCAGTAGGCAACACATCACACATTGCACGTTCTATCCTCCGAAGCAAATACTGCAATTTGAATATTTGGATATCTAATGTAAAAAAAAATTTACCGTATTATTCTAACAATTAGAATCAGGAGGTCCAATCTGCTGCAACCATTTGCATCAATGAGCCTTTTGCCTTAATCTGGTCAAAGAAAAATATTATCTCAGAATCAGAATTTAAAACCCATGAAAAGTATTCTTCCGCTTGTTTGGATTGATAGCATTAAAATATCAAGTCATTCCCATTTCCTCCCAACAGAGTTTCGCCCAACTTTTACGACAAGGAAATACAAATCATAAAATTGAATGTAAATGCAGTACAAATAAGCTCAGGTAGAGATGAATATGCCAATAAGAGTTAGTAGCACTTCCAATATGTGGAGTCATTCAAAGGAACATTATAAAGCAGAGAAGTCTACATGGTAACTATTCGTTTCAAGCATATATGAATTACCACAATACTATCAACATCTCTCATAGTTAAATTCACAGTACATGGTTAACCACTGCCGTTATTGTCAACTACAATGCTTGGTCTTCATGGAACAAAACTTACATTTAAGCCATCCAATTGCAACTCACAGATCAAATAAAGAATTCACCCCACCCACCAAAGACATGCCTAGAAGGAACAATCCCATCGTGTCCTCTTAACACTTTTCTTTCTATTTATTTCTTTACTTTTTACAATTACATCACCCACACACAAAAATGTCTACACCCCATCCTCTTACCATACCAATCGGATCAGTGCATTGAGTTTATAAAACAAAACCGATACCTACGGATTGAAAATTTGGAGAACCAAACTAATCCATATAATTTATAAAACTAAACCAATCCAAACCATTAAAATACGGTTTGGTTTCGGTTTCGAAACACGGTCCGCTTGCAATTGAATTATCTATTTTCATAGATTATTTAGAGTACTTCAAATCAAAGAGACAAATTAATTCAAATATTATAGGATAATTTGGTACTTGCAAATGAATAAAGACAAAAAAAAGGAGTGTTTGGGGATAAAAGGGGAGTGTGAAGATCATTTCCCTTATTATACTGCTAAAATCAATTCTATTAGTATGTACATCTACATTGCTAGAAATCCATTATCTTGAAAGACAATCTTGTAGACCAAATCAATCTTCAGACTATCTTTGAAAAACAATACAACAATTTGAAATTGCTTCGAGGAAAGGAATCAAGTTCCAGGTTTTCTTACCTGATAATATATGCAAGAAAACTGATCTCACAAACGTCCTGGGTTTCGCTGCAAGTAATAAACCACACTATAAAAGATGAAATAAATAGGGGTATCAACAAATATATATACAGATTCATCAAAACCAATAACAAAAGCAGCAAAACATATGTAAATAAAAGGATAAAGGGATTCATATGTGAATCTGGGTGTATGACAAAGAGGTCGAAGCTCAGATGTATTTGAATCGGGCCAAGGGATTCACCAACCGTACTCTTTCCAAACATCTATCACGAAAACCTGAAAACAAACAAACAAACAAGTGAGCAAAAAAAATGGTAAAAGGATCTTATAGCCAGGCAACAAATACTTGATCTACCCAACAATCTAGCCATTTGGCCAACAAATTTCCAAAAACTACACACACACACCAAGTCAACTGAAACCCCACAAAATCACCTGAAATAAGAACAAATCAGCCGTCGAAGCCCAGTCGTTGAAGTCGCCGTCATGTTCGAGTTCGTTATAGGGTTTTCAGATCGTAGAAGTCGCCTTCTCCTTTCTTTGCCTATGACTTCATCGTCGTTCTTCGCCGCCTGATCTACCGTCGATTTCCAATTCGATTTCGCAGGGTTGATGAGAAAGAGAGAGAGAGTAATTTGCAGTTCGATTTGCAGGTTTGATGAGAGAGAGAGGGAGAGGGAGAGAGAATAGAGTGGAAGCCCCCGGAAGACGCTAAAGCCCCAGAGTATGCCAGCACAACCCCTGCATGCAAAACCTGTGCCAGCACATACGCTTGTCCCTGCAAACTGCGATGGCATGAGACGAAAATAGAGTGAAATCAAGGGGCGAAGGGGGCAGCCAGTCTCAATTGCCCAAGCCTCTTATTCTCAAGGGTTTATGGATATTGCTTTTAGAAAAGGAGAGGTAGACAAGGAGGAGAGAATAGCAAAGTTAGAAAAGGTGGAAGGGCATTGTACCCAATTCAGGTTCCTCTCGTCGAGACGAACCTATAATTATCAAAAGTTTGAAGCAAAATTAACAAAACGCAAAAAAAAAATTTGAATAAAGATAAAACTACAAAATCCTTAAGTCAGTTGCTTTGGAACAGACGAAATACCTTATAAGCAAATGACTAAAAAGAACACGAGCTAACCAGCAGAAGTTAAACATGTAATAACATACAAAACGGTAATGTGTCTTTACATTAGGATCTCAATACTAAACCACTCAAAGCTGTACTTAGTACAAAATTTTACATGCCATCTACATATGTACAAGCCAAAAGTGCAGGTTCAAAGTACAACTTCCTGTCTTTATACACATAGTACATCCACAAAAGAACTCACGTCATCACGCTACTACTCGTTGCCTGAAAGGTGAAAATTTTACATAAGTCGAAACTCGTATGGATGATTAATGTAAAAGTCACACCTTTTCCATGGACATTCACAAAAGACATTTCAAAGGAATTAATCAAAGGCGTTAGTGGCGGCTCCAGGAATTCTTGCGAGGGTGTTCAGAAATTCTACTACAGTCCTTTAGAAATCACAACTATACATAAAGTAAATTTTTTTTTTATTAATAACAACACCACCAAAAAACAACGAAGTATTTTAGCCTCGTTATGATGGGCCAAGAATTTCAAAAGCGCAAGAAAAATTCTACTATTGAAAATGTATAGTGGAGTAGTGGACCACGAAAGTCTAAAATCACATAAAACAGTAAAACTCTTCTCACCGAAATTTCGAGGGTTGACGATTTGGAGATTTCTGGGGTTCTTCCGGCGTTTACCTGATCTTCGACTTCATCTTGTTCACTGCTAGTGTTTTCTTGATTCTCTCAATTTTCGTTTTGTATTTAGAGAGATGAGAGCCCAAAGAATAAAAATATAAATCCAGGTTCTAGATCTGTCCCCTACCCCTTTTTCTTTTTGATTACTTAAAGATCTTACTTTTTCCTGATTAATTGCATATCAGTCCCTAGATTGTGGGTTGGGCTAAGTTTGGACCAAGATTTGAATGGGTTATGCCAAAATGTATCCGTCATTAGGATTGGGAGTTCAAACATTTTGGATAGAGTGTTCAAATATTTTTGTTAGGGTGTTCAAAATGACAAAAATTAAAAAAAAAAACATAAAAATTTTACATGTATTTCTAATTTTTTTTTCAGGGTGTTCGGGTGACCATCCTAAGCGCTACTTGGAGCCGCCTCTGAAAGGCGTTCCATATTCGAAAGGAATTCATAGCATATGAATTACAGATTTATAAACATATCCCACATAGCCAAATCATTTCATATCACCAGGCGTTTCTGGTATGGATAAGCTTAAACGTCATTGTGTTATCCCAAATCAAATACACATCTAGCTAGCCTTTTGATGTCCCCTAGCAAGCCAGGACTTAGTGATGCCATTACTAGATAATCAAACGTGACCACCTTTCATTTAATATCGATGGAGTTCATAACATTGAATAAAACACGTAGATAAATCATAGCGTTCACATTTGAAAAGTAAAACGCGTTTAAAATCGTATAGCTTAGGTATTAATCACAGTATTGCTTTTGTGCACGTCATCACTTGGACTTCCTATAACAAATGAACGATGAAAATATGATTAGCGAATGCTAAATAAGTCAAAACATGCCTAACGTGAAATCCTAAAAATGTGAGGGGTCAAACATGATATCCCCTGCCCGTAAGGAAATGGTCAGCACCCAAAACAACCCTTCTGTTGGTAGAGCCATAACCCTCTACCATTAATTAGAACCTTGAAAATGTAACACCCCAAGTCCCACATCGGTGGGCAAGAGATTTGTTGTGAAACATATAAGGTCACGCGTCAAACTATTGTATAACTCGATGTTAAAAATTTTGAGCCATGTGGTTAGACTAAGAGTTAGCAAGTCAGCTGAAGCGGGTCATTCGGGTGGTATTAGAGCACAACCCTGGTCTACATGGTGGGGGCCACCTCTAGAATTTGCATAGCCACCTCTTGAGGACGTTGCATCATAAGGTGGAGAGATTGTAATACCCCAAGTCCCACATCGGTGGGCAAGAGATTTGTTGTGAAATATATAAGGGCACGCGTAGTTAGCAGGTCAGCTGGGGCGGGTTGTTACAGAGAAAATTCTGGAAAACCCAAATCTCAAACCTCTTCTCAATTCTCACCTCTAAAACCCAAATATACATCTGAACCTCAACTCAAAACTCAAGAAATTCATGAGTCAACATGTACATATCAAAAATAACTCCCAAATGCAAATCATGCCTCAAAACATCAAATTCTTAAATTAACAGCTAGCATACTTGGGTTTCATGCAACTCAACCTCAAACGCCTACTTCATGGGTTCCATGGCTTCAAATTGCAACCCACAACATAAATAGCATGAATTCAACAACCCCAAACATGAAATTCATAATCTAAAACATGTAAGTAAACCTAATTGAGCTTCAATCCAACTCAAAATTAAGGGTCAAGGGTATTACATGACACTTCCATTAATCGCTGAAGAGATTCATCTATACGTTCACGTGAAGTAAACCAACCACTAAACTTAGGTTATCAGGCGTAAACTGTTAAGGCTATGAGGCATATAATTTACGTGAATTTCCTCCGACTTCTGCCAATACTTCTTCCATTCCCCAAATAAGATACGACTATCAGATGGGAAATTTAAGAAATGCGCTAAAGCCTCTCTGTTTCATGAAATTAAGACCAATACCAATTCCATTATCCTCGACACAGGATGGATCATAGAGGGAAAATAAGAGATCACCAAGAATACATTTCAAAACTAAAAATTACTGAAGGAATGATACCCTCAATAAAAATTAAAAAAAGGTTTTGTATTCAAGTAACATTTGATGCAACATTAATCGTTGCTTTTTATGAGTCAATATCCTCCTCCTTTTACCAAAAATTTACTAGTAATAAGCAGCTTTACATTCTAACAACGAACCTACTTACTGCGTGGGGAGAATAACCAATAAAATCTTCAATTTTCAACATCCCAGCAACAGCTTCACTTGCACTGTTTCACTTGATGGAAGCACAGGCAGAGGCAAATAATTAAGCATGCAAACAAGTCCATCCTGGTCATCTTTTCGAGTGAAAACGCACGTTAAGGTTTTCCCTCTTTTCCTTTTCTCCTTTCGATACATAAAGCTTCACCGACAAAATCGGCCAACCTAGATATGGAGTCTCAACTGTCTCTCTCAATCTTTGATCTACATCTTTTGGTTGTACATCTCATCTGAGAAAAAAAAGTAAGTCCTTAGTCTGTTCCTACCCTTCCTTATGGATTACCGGTTTGTGAAGGAGCAACACAAGCACATACAAAACTTATGTCCACATGAGCCATACAAGAACCTCCTCTGAAATAAGATCAATCCAACAACTGACATTACATACGCCATACAAGGCAGTACGAAAATCAGTAAACCAATGAACAAAAGCAACAAAGAAGAAGAAGATATTTTTGATCTATGACAGGTGCCCTTTAAAACCATAAATCAACAAAACAAACCAAATATCAGTTAACTAGGCGGCCAAAGAAGTCTTTAAGTGACAGGACTTCAAGAACTTCCATTTCCAACAACATATGATGTAAAAATTCACCCTTTATGAAATATCTCCAGCCAAGAAGTTCATATACTGTGTTCAAGGAAGATTCTTGTTCAAACTTACATTGCTGCTAGAGTCTAACAGATTTGCCAAATTAACATGTCAAACCAACGTCCAATGCTACATCTGCATACTTAAAAAAATGTCGAAGCTAAACAGACAACAAGACTCAGATCCTTAATATTGCAATCATCCACTCAACTACGCTCAGGGCAAGCTTTTACGATGGAGTATCATAATAGCAGAACACATAAATCCACTAAATTATAGTCTCTATAGAGTTCAACCCGTTTGGGAATATTTTGCAGCAACATTTCACATGTCGCAATGAAACCCATCGACTAAACTATCATTTGGTTCAGGAATGCTATAGCAAATGCTGACTGTTACGTTAACTTATTGGCAATTACGTAACGGGTTTTTTTGCCTCCGGCATGCCGCGTGAGAGTCGGCCGGTTCCCATTAAGTATCGGTCCGTATCCGATTCACGACTGTTACGGCCGATACTCAACTGTTATAGGTTTTTTAAGCAATTTTAAATTATTTTTTTATAAAAACAATAATTTTTAAAAATTCACGACTGCTACACCCCGATTTCTATTACATAATGTTCGATATTACCGAGACCGAAACCGTTTTTTAAAACCTTGATAACTCTCAATTTTCAGTTGTTTCCGGGGCCGGTCCGGCAGGCTGAGCATACCTGGGTCTGGGACCATCAAAATAAGAGCAATTTTGTTGACCCTCCTTAAAAGATGGTCAACAAAACCCTCCCTCCTTTTGGTTGAATTGGTGTAGGTCCCACCACTTTGTGATGTTATGCTTACTAAAAAGTGCATTGTATACATCACATTGTGATAAACATGATATCACTTTATGATGAGACACATACATTTCAACCAACATGAGGGAGAGTTTTGTTGACCCTCTTTTAGGGCCCAAAAATAGGGACAAATCAAACATTAAGTATGACAAGTATCTAACAAGTGCGGCGTAGTTGAAAGAATGGTGTCATCTATATAGGAGGTTGTGTTCGATCCCCTCCTCCATTTTTACGCGAACAATTTTTGAGGTTGTACAAAAATTTGTTTCAAAAGTTGCAACCCGCGTCCTTAGGTTCCCACACCATTACAAGCAATGTTCCATTATACCACAAGGTCATTTTGTTTCTCATCTCGAAAAAAAATTGATATAAAAAATATGGGAGACCTCATTTTCAAAACTTGACTAGGGCCCGGCCTGGTTGTTTCTTTGGTTAATTTCCCGGTAAATCCAAACGAGTCCACAATCAACATAACCAATGCACGATGGTAATTGATAGAAAGAAAAAGTACCTGCGCATAGGAATGGAAGGATATCAAGATCAGTGGCCGCCACCGCCTTGTTCCTTGACGTGGTGCTGCTCACGTTCGAGGCGGCGGCGCATCTCGGGGAGATGGACGTAGTAGGATAAGACCATGCATGCCACCAAAACAGACGTGGTAGAGAGGTTGGACCGAACTGGTCTGGATGTACTTAGCATGGTAATTGTCCAAACCCCTCTTCATCGCATTCTTCACAGACTCGATCCTCAACAATGGCTTCAAGTGATTTGGCAACTCCCTCACCTTCAGCCCTCTTAAGTCTTATCCCGTCGTAAAAGTTTCTTAACGCCATTTTTCTTCCTTAGCTAGATATGTGTCTGAAGCTTTGTTCCCTTCTGTGCTTCTTGTAAGCGGTGGCCGAACTGGGAATTGGACGGTGACACTCTTCAATTCAATGGAAATCTAGCTACGTGTAGTAAAATATGAAAAATAAAATAAAGGTTTGTTTCAATTCTCTTTTATGTTATTTAAACGGAAGGCGTATCAATTTTTCTATGCACAATAAAAATAATGATATTAATTTCTCTTGACCCGAACCGATTATTCTCTAAACTACAGTTTTTACATTTTACATTATTTGTACAAAGTACTAGTACAATAATTTTGTTTTCACATATCTATAAATATTTAGTCAAACCACTCGTGTCTATAAAAAAATTATGCATTCAATAGTGCGAGTGAGGCCTTTCTCATACCCTTTATGTGGCTCTGTTTAGTACCAAGGACGGATTGAAAAGCAAAGGAGTCTGAACCACCGCCCTATCTGTGTTTCAAATTTTCATGATTTGTATTCTCATAATTTCTATCGTTTTCATATGTTACAATTCAGAATTGAAGCACATCAAAGTTGCACTGCATGTTAAAGTTGTCGTATTCTGGTGGTGTTGCCAAGGGAGATCGAAGCAGGATTGTGTGATAGCCTTTTTCATTAAAGATTTAACATTTGTTTTAGCCAAACCGGAAGTGTTACAGAAGGCGATTAGACTCTCTTTGATTTTTTGAAAACTATATAATAATAAAAAATTAGAACAAGTAGAAGTTGTGCCACCTCCACCTTTTAAGTTCCCTGCTCGTGAGGGCACGTATGGTTGGTTAGCAGGTAAAAATGCCACTTAAAAAATGCGCTTTGATGCCGTGCCGACTCTGTAACAACTTATAGGCTGCAAATGACAACTTACAGCAAATGAAAGGTGAATTTCCCGTTTGCTAAAAGTTTTGTTTTTAGCACTCTCAACTTCGGACCTAGGAGTCCCGTACAGAGGGGGCTCAATACATATGTGTAGTGAGTTTCTTCAGCCGTCTGATTGGCGACCAACGGTGTGGATCATTTTACATTAAAAAAAATATTTTTAAATATTTTATTTGACCCCAATTTAACCAAACCATCAGTTGTCAATCGGACGGCGCATGGGAGTTCACTACACACGTATAGTGATTCTACCAAAAAGAGTCTGTGAGAGAATATTGGTTTTTGGCAACTTAACTTTTAGTTAATGGGAAACAAATTGACTTCTAGCAACTTAGATTTTAGCATTTTTATATAATAAAAAAAAGAGTTTTTAGTAATTGGTGCTAAAAATGGAAAACTAAACCGATTCTATAAGGGTTTGTTTGAATTTGATTCGTCTATAAAACGCGTTGAAATAGACAAAGTACATCAATAAATACTTACAAGGTCCGGGAAAAATAACTAAAACAAGGAAATTTTGGGTCAAACGACTCAAACCGAGACAATCTCTGTCACCCTCATTTTTAGTAATCAAATTACATATAAAATTCACGTGGGACAAGTCAAGTCAATACATATTCTCGTTGAAAAATCAAGGTCAAATACATAATTTCAAATTAAGGTCAACATGTCTCTAGCAAAAGGGTATCCGTACCCAAATACATAAGTATCAAAGGATTTAAAGTTATTATAAATTTCTCATAAGTCAAAAGAGATGAATGAATTATGAAGTCACACAATCATCTTTGCAAAAGAAGATAAGGTTTTCAAGATGATATGATAACTCCACGGCATTAAGCTTTCATAATCATGCACACAATCGAAACATCCACTTCTTGCTCCTTGTTGAGTACCTGAAATTGATAAGGTGTGCTCAATAACCCAGCAGGAAACATCTCTACTAACGTTAAGGATATAGAGAATGAAATGTGCAAATGGGAATGACAATCATGAATAAAATGCTCAATGGATCCTACAAACGGTCGAAACAAAGGTCATTTGTTTTTCCCTTCTTTTCTTTTTTTTTTTAGGAAAATCGTTCCCATATTCTCCACTTAATGGGGAAGCCTTTTTTTTTTTTCTTTTGGAAATGCGAGTTGTACATTGACACTTTGATAAAATCAATATTAATGGCACCTATAAGCAATTGTCATTTATTCCATCCGCAATGTTTCTCCATAATAAGAAGGAATTAAGTATTTGTATTGATGTATTGTCGTGAACCTAATACTTCTTCCTAATATAAAATGAACTCAAGAATTTTTTAAGATATATATTAAATTCTTATGCTTGTATGCCGCCATTTGAAGAGTAACAATATCTTACTTTCTATCTCTTTCTTTGAAGGCTACTAAATGGTTCAGACCAAACAAGCAGCTAATAAAATCCAATATATTTTTTTTTTCTGGTTCGTTTGTTGTTCCCTTATAAGGCTAATTGCACGGGGCAAATAAATATAGGAACCACTTGACTTGGCTAAATATTTTTTATTTAAAGGTTCAAACAATTGACCATTAACGCTTGTGTAAGTAAGTAAATAGGTATCGTATTTAATTGTTACCAACTTTTAACTCTCTTAAAAAGGGTCACTGTCTTACACTACAAACACAAGCATTATTATACCAATTAGATTTTCGCATGCTATAAAACAGTTAGTGTGACTTTAATTTTTTTTTTTTTTCGAAATATTACTCAACACTTTAATTTTTTGCATTGGGCCCTAGCTCACGTGCAGCGTACGCGAACCGCTAGGGCACAAACGAAAGAATAACCTAACCAAAGGAAGCAGCAGACTAAAATAACAGAATCATGGGAACATACCCACTTTCCTAACAAGAATTAATTTCGACAGGTAGAACAAATTTACACCAAAAGCCACTAACCTAAATATAAATCTACCTTCTGTTTGCAGAAAAAGGTTCTCCTGCCCCGAAATGAAAAACTCTCGGGCCCAAAAACCCCAAGAATGTCACCATCTTGCAAATCGCCCCAATTTGAGGCCTAGTTTTCTGATCTAAACTCAGGTTCATTTTTGTTGCTGCTACCCAAAACATTTCTTAAGTTATTTTCCTGTTGTTAGAACCCCATTAGAGAAACGAAATTAGCAAGATCTACTCAATGCAACTTGTTGTGCGGCCCAAGAACTGTCGGGCCTCTGACTTTAAATCGCTTTGGCCCAATCTCTACAGGGTGTGGCTCTCTTCTCTTTTTGCCTCTTCCTCGGGTTGGATTTGGATTTTCTTTAATCGTTTGAGCCCCTGTGGCTATATACTCAACTCAGGTCACTTTAAGAGGGACAAACTTTTACTAGCACAGATAACTTAAAGAGATGAACAAGGTAACAACGTTCAAAGCACGTAAAGATAGTGATGTGTTAGTGTTTAAAACATGCGCGAGGCTGGCTAATAGGGGAGGCGGGGGAAGCACGGGCTTCCGGCCTCCAAAAAATATTAAAATCGAGGGCCTCTAAATTTTCAGTAACCCTATATGTATCTACTTTTATATATTAGGCCCAAATATTTTTACTCTAAGCCTCCTCGAGAAAGATTAAATGGATTGGCTATATTGTCTATCGAGAAGGATTTGGCGAAGAAACTTGAGTTTGGAGACTTAATTAGTACATTTACGGCAAAAAGTGCGGGATGAATAATTTTCAAGTGATAGATTTTGAGATATTGTAATGGTTCCATTTTTTTGGGATAATCGTATGTATACTTTTGTAATGGTGACGTTTTATGATGGTGTTTTTTGTACGGAACTCTTTGTCGACTAACTTTTGTGTGAAACATATAGGGAGGCCTCGTTTAAGGGGTACGCTTCCGGCCTCCAAAACTTATGAGCCGGCCCTGAACATGCGTCAATTGTAAACAACCAATATTATCACAATTGTAAACAACCAATATATGGCTTAAAACAAAATTACAAGCATTGAAAGGCTTTGAGCACGTATGAATGATACTATGACTATTGACTTCTCAACATAAATTACTCAAAAAAAAAAAAAAATTACTTCACTCTGGAACTTCAACTCTGAGAACCGCAAAACAGCAACCAATTACCAAATATTTTCTAAAGACAGGTCATACTCATACCCTTAAAGCTATATAAGAGGCACAAAATCTCAATCCTGTTTGAACAATCATTTCCTCGACTTACTTTCCCTTATAAAAAATGTAGTAACTCACAGGTGAAATTTCTCCCCTTTTACATCAAATTCGACGGTTGTGTTGGAATCTTGGACTTGTAGAGGGGAAAGAAAAGGCAAGCAAAGATAGAGCATAAGAGAATGAAATTTAGTTGGGTTAGAGAAATGGGAAGAATACAGTATATGGTCCTCGAAGAATCAAATTTTTCCTGGAAACCTAACTAATAAACGTATTTAGTAAACCCCGTTTGCGTTTGCCATTCCATGACAAATTCCGGATCCAAACATAGCCAACAGAACATAACCAAATCTTTATTACAGTATGTTCTACTGTCTTCCCAATTCCGGATCCAAACATACCCACGAGCGACTGATGATACTATCTTGGACCAGAAAACTCAACAAGTGCAGAACTGAAAGGTTCTATTTTTAGGTAACAACAAATAACATTTATAATCCACACTTGGCAATATTCTATAATATTTGTGGCAGCCCTGCCAACCGGAAGAACATTTAAATATCCAATTGGGCCTTTTTTTTTGTGGATTTAGTTCATGTAGGCTACTGAGCTAGCAGGTCTTTCTCCATAACGAAAATGTTTTCTAGGCAAATTATTGACATACTTACTGCAACTTCAGCGCATAATTTAATTGTACAATTCCACCACTGCATTAGCAAAAGCGAGTTTGAAAGGGGCCTGCAGTTTCCTAACTACAAATGTGGTACAACTAATTGATTTCACTGAGTTAAACACAAAGACGACTAAGAGAAACGTACTCTATTAGCTACTCCAATTGAGTGTCAAAGGAGATAGGTACCATTTCCCATTATCTAACATGGTTGATTTTGTCATTTTAAGGACAAATGAAAACTTCATGGAGATACTGAAGTTTGAAAATCGAAGAGAGAAGTTCTAGTAGTAATTAATTAAATACCGAAAGGCAATTTTTTTTTTTTGCACGGCAAAAAAGATTTTATTAATCAAATATCGAAGATACAAGATTAAAGGAGGCAACAGAAAAGCAAAAGAGCCTCTCGGGACCCAAAAGGATGGAAGGCTAACAAAAAACAACCAAACAATGAGAACGGAAACCTAAAACCCAAAAAACGATACCAAAAAGCCAAAAAGAGCACCACAATACCCCAGAAAAGAGGAAATACACTAACCGCCAAAACCCTCACTAGCCAAAAGCAAACAAAAACTAAGACCACAACCACCTGAACATGCCAAGCCTGAGCTAACGAACCAGACAAGGTGAAGATTGGATAATATTATCAGCCCTTGTCTTATTAAGAGCTTCCATCTCAGCAATCTTACTTATGACCTCACCCTCATCACCATCATAGCTAATTCCAAAAAGCTTGTCAACTGCCCAAATGTCTTGGGCTTCATCTAACAAAATTATGTTTCTATTGTTTATATCCCCTGAAGAAATAGATGTCGATAGAGCAGCAGATGCCACCGCAGACCTTAACACCACACACTTCTTGTTGTTCCTCTTTCCCTTTGATTCGTCTGTGAATAACTCTATTGTACCCCAGAATATCATTAATGCTTTTCCTATTCCTTTTCCCTTTTATCCCTTTGATTGTTGCTTTGATAGGGATATGGTTTGCTTCAAAATGGGATGCCGACTCGTCAAAGGCCCCATCTTCCGTATCTGCCACCTCTTCAACATCTTCCATAGTGTTTGTCAGCTGTCTCTCAACTGCAAAATCCTCGAATGATTCAATTTCCTCATTCGAATCACCCATCAAAGAATTGGGATCGCCCATAATCGAATCCAGCTCCATGAGATGGTCGTCAACAACATCAATCTTAGACTCATCTCCCCCTTCCACCTTAGAATTCACATCAGCATTGCTATCTTCCACTACATTATCTTTGCCGATTTCAATATCATCATCATCACCTTTATCTGCTGGATACACAATTTGAGATAGACCCAATTGAACATCAGCCTTAAGAATCATTTAAGCGAACAACTGACTTGAATCAAAGAACTTGAAAGGATCAGTGCATTGTTCTTCCGAAACTCTAACTCTGTGGTTACTTCCATTAACGAGAATATTAATCTATACATCAATAGGTTCCATCTTTTCAGTGCAAATCAACAATTTCCCAACTTCTAAAGATTCCCCTTTTGAAGTTGCATCATCCAAAATCAGGAAATCTCCCCATTTATCTCCAATTTTCCTGAAAGAGTCATAGCTCCAAGCATTCAAAGGCATCCCCTTGCAATTTAACCAAACAAATCTAGAAAGACTGACAGTCTCCCCATTCCAAGGTTTGAGCATTGAGAACCAACCTTTGATAACATCATTCACTAGCAAGATATTCCTCAACTCTTTATTTATGCAAGTGATAATAAAAAAACAACCCTCCCATGTATTTTACTTCAACCTCCTGCTTCAAGACATTAAAAATTGCCTCCTTAATAAGATTGGGAGGAGAAAGAACCTTCATCTTCACAATGACACTTCTTGAAAGCCAAAAGGAGCCAGAAGGCTGCATTATGATGGTGGCACTATCCTCAACCCCTTTTGCAAACTCATCGGTTGTGACGACTTATGTTGAACAACATCAGCAAAGGATCTCAAATTAGGAAAGGCCAAGTTAGATGTATAATTAATCAAAGGGTCCATTCTCCTGGTCCTTTTTCATCTAAGTAGTTGAAAGACAAAGAGAGATCATCCTTTTTACAGAGTGGCTTAATTTTTTGGACATAAAATGCAGCCAACTTAACAAAAAGTTTTGTATCCTCAATCCAAAAACCATTTGCTTTCGATATAGCCATCTCAGCCGATGAAGCACAATTATACCTCACGAAACCAAACCTCTTATTGGTCACTTTGCTGCGCTTAATAGGAATAAAGGCATCCTTAACTATCCCATATTGGCTAAAAAACTTCTTAAACCAAAAAAGTCCAACATCTTCAGGGAGATTGTCGACAAACAGCGAAAATAAACCACTACGATCAGGGTCCATTGACACACACCTTTGCCAATAGAGATGCTGCAATCCCCGGAAGAAATACTTGATGCAACAATAGACGCCCACCCAGAACAGGCTGAGAAGGATTCAGATGTCGTACAAACGGATTTCCGGTAAGGTCGCTGGAGAAAACGCCGGAGAAGGTGACCGAAAAATAAAGACGGCCCACGGAAGGAGAAAGCCCTTGGCGCAAGAATAAGGAAACTGAGGGTGGTTCGGCTTGGGAGAACGCGGACTGGCGTAGATCTAGGATTGAAGGTGGAGAAAGACAATGGCAGATTCCGGCCGAAAGGAAAAATAAGAGAGACCACGGTAGATGTATGGAGTAAACAATAGGCCGGCAGCGATGGATTGTAGGAGAATATGCGGAGATGGTGGTGATTTAAGGGGATGGGAGATCAGAATGTGAAGGGACGCTGGGATTGATCTAGGGATTAAAGGGGATGAAAAAACCAAATCAAGGGTTTTGGATCTGGAAAGGAGAGTAAAGGGAAGGAGTATGGACGAAATGAGAAGATTTGATTATCTAAACGGAGGGGTCGTCGTGGAATCGTCGTAGCTCAGAAATCGCCATACCCTGGCTCTCTTTGATTGTATTACCAATTTGTCGCACCATTGTTTTACCGAAAGGCAATTTTGATCAACAGCCAAACTTAAACCTGGAAAATGAATTCTTACCTACAATTGTTGGTTCGATTGGATAGCAATATCGCCAAAAAAGCTCTCTGGCAACCCTTCCAAACCCTTTATAGCCCCAACCAAGCCCATAGGAGTTCTGTATCCAAAAGAACGGTATGCCATGATAGACCCCCGAATTAACAATAACGGCCGCATGGTAGATGGGTCTGTTCATCTCATCCCTGACGTCTTGCTCGCCACAGTAGATTGTTTTGTTTCTTATTCTATCGTACCGGTTCATTGATAAAATGAAATAATTCTTTTTTCGGCAGGAAAAACAAATGAAAAAAGCACCAAGAAAACAAACGAATTAATCGAATAGAACCCAGAAAAATAAAATAAAAAATGTCAATCCCTAAAATTTGAGATTTTTCATTCAATCATCAATGAACTGGTACGATAGAATAAGAAGCAAAACAATCTACTGTGGCGAGCAAGACGCCAGGGATGAGATGGACAGGCCCATCTACCATGCAGCCGTTATTGTTAATTCGGGGGTCTATCATGGCATACCGTTCTTTTGGATACAGAACTCCTATGGGCTTGGTTGGGGCTATAAAGGTTTTGGAAGGGTTGCCAGAGAGCTTTTTTGGCGATATTGCTATCCAATCGAACCAACAATTGTAGGTAAGAATTCATTTTCCAGGTTTAAGTTCGGCTGTTGATCAAAATTGCCTTTCGGTAAAACAATGGTGCGACAAATTGGTAATACAATCAAAGAGAGCCAGGGTATGGCGATTCCTGAGCGAGAGAGAGATTCTAGTCAAGATTAGAAATCCAATTTGGGTCCAACGTAAAAATATTGGGTCAACAAGAGCACCTAATTTTCTAAGCGGACAAATGATCAAAATGCCGAGAAAAGAAGACATGGTAATTAAGAAAATCTCAAGATTTCCAAAAGATAATTTTGCGGAAAAACAAATGGAAAAAGCACCAAGAAAACAAACGAATTAATCGAATAGAACCCAAAAAACAAAATAAAAAACGTCAAAATCCCTAAAATTTGAAATTTTTCATTCAATCATCAATGAACCGGTAGGATAGAGTAAGAAACAAAACAACAAAAGTGATACAGTACCTGAGTAACTGACCAGAAACAGGCAGAATTAAGAAAATCTCAAGATTTCCAAAGATAATTCTTTTTTCCGCAGGAAAAACAAATGGAAAAAGCACCAAGAAAACAAACGAAATAATCGAATAGAACCCAGAAAAATAAAATCAAAAATGTCAAAATCCCTAAAATTTTGAGATTTTTCATTCAATTATCAATGAACCGGTACGATAGAGTAAGAAACAAAACAACAAAAGTGATACAGTACCTGAGTAACTGACCAGAAACAGGCAGAATTAAGAAAATCTCAAGATTTCCAAAAGATAATTCTTTTTCCGTAGGAAAAACAAATGGAAAAAGCACCAAGAAAACAAACGAAATAATCGAATAGAACCCAGAAAAATAAAATAAAAAATGTCAAAATCCCTAAAATTTTGAGATTTTTCATTCAATCATCAATGAACCAGTACGATAGAGTAAGAAACAAAACAACAAAAGTGATACAGTACCTAAGTAACGGACCAGAAACATGCAGAATTAAGAAAATCTCAACATTTCCAAAAGATAATTCTTTTTTCCGCAGGAAAAACAAATGGAAAAAGCACCAAGAAAACAAACGAAATAATCGAATAGAACCCAAAAAAAAGAAATAAAAAACGTTAAAATCCCTAAAATTTTGAGATTTTTCATTCAATCATCAATGAACCGATACGATAGAATAAGAAACAAAACAACAAAAGTGATACAGTACCTGAGTAACCGACCAGAAACAGGCAGGTATTCTAGAGAGAGAAGCTGTGTTGTAGAGAGAGAATAGCTGGAAGAGGTTCCAAAAGAGAGAGAGAGAAGGGAAAGTGACGAACAATTCTATTTGATGCCTAGGAAAAAGAAAAAGAAAAAAAAGAAAATAAAAGAGACGAAAAAAAGAAGGAAAATTTTGAGGAAATTTAAGAGGGGAATTTTTAGTTAAAATAATTTAGTTTAGTTATTTTTTCTCTCCTCTTCCTCTCAACCCAAACAAAATTTAGTTTAGGAAATTAATGCTTTGGTTCCACTCACTCTCATTTACAAATATATGACTCCTTCGACTCTATTCTTATACATACTCACTACACTTATTTAATTTTACTTTAGGCCCAAAGGGTGTTAGTGACTCCTTCGACTCTATTCTTATACATACTCACTACACTTATTTAATTTTACTTTAGGCCCAAAGGGTGTTAGGGCTTTGCCCTTTGGGTGTTCCAACTTTTGGTTGGATCTTGTTTTCCTTCTCAATATAACATTAGTCAAGTTTGTTTAATAAAATTTTATTGCCGATCAAAAAACATCCATGCATTTTTCGTACGCGGGGCGTGCATACGAATAGTTTTCTTGAAAAAATATGGTTCACATTCAATTCCTCCTACATTAATTTCTAAAACCTGTCTCAAGGGGTGAAGTCTTGATCATCCTCGACCTAAAAAGACCAACACTTAAATTGATTGGTTATATGAAACTTCCAATCTAGGGTCCAAATGACTTCTTTTGTGGGGGTAATTCAAGATGTCCGAGCCACTTTAAGCGCTCCTCAACTAATTCACGAGGAGCCAATTCCACCGTCTACTAGCGTGGACCCATTTGAAACTGGAGTAAAGTCTCGTATGGACCTATCCAATCCACTGTTTTAGAGCTTCTAACTTGTAGAAAGCGGTGCAAATGGTGGCTAGCTCATGCGGTAGAGCTCTTGGATGCCCCACACTACATCCCAGGATCGAGTCTCATTCCCCCCTCCCCCCCCCCCCCCCCCCCCCCCCCCCCCCCCGCCCAAAACAAAGAAAAAAAA